>CM031371.1:103375015-103604301 GCA_018208015.1 Medicago ruthenica
TTAACAGATGGAGTCCCACGATCCGGTGGTGGATTAGCTTGCACACTGGAGTTCGACTCTTTGAAGGATAAAATGTTAGTTTGGATCAACTTCTGGACTTCGGCTTTCAAGGCGTAACAGCGCTCAATGTCATGACCGGGTGCCCCTTGATGGAAAGCACAAGAAAGATCAGGTCTATACCCACGTGGCAAGCTTTCAGGTACCTTAGGAGGCGCCTTAGTTTGAACAAGATTTTTATCAAGCAAAGCGGGGAGCAACTCTGCATATGCCATGGGGATTGGATCAAAATGGGATATCCACTGAACCCGATTCTGTTGTTGAGGCTGTTGTTGATACTGTTGCTGAGGCTGCATACGGGCCACCATACTTACCTCTTGTTCCTCTTTTCCTAAAAAGTCGTCCCCAAACTTCTTTGTACTATTAGCAGCAAAATCAGTTTCCATGACTAAACGTCCTTCTCGGACTCCTTCCTCCAGACGCATTCCCATATTTACCATCTCGGTGAAATCTGTTGGCGCACTGGCAACCAACTTCTCATAGTAAAATTGGCCGAGAGTCTTCAAGAAAACCTTTGTCATCTCCCTCTCTTCTAGAGGCGGGTTAACTTGTGCAGCAATCTCTCTCCAACGCTGGGCGTATTCCTTGAAGGTTTCCTTTTCTTTTTGGGCCATAGCCTGAAGCTGGTCTCTGTCGGGGGCCATATCCAGATTATACTTGTATTGGCGAATGAAAGCCTCACCAAGATCATTGAAAGTGCGGATGCTAGCACTGTCCAGGTTCATATACCATTTCAAAGCAGCACTAGTCAGACTGTCCTGAAAGAAGTGGATAAGAAGCTTGTGATTATCAGTGTGCATAGACATCTTCCTCACGTACATCACCAGATGGCTACGTGGACACGAATTCCCCTTGTATTTTTCAAAGTCAGGGACCTTGAACTTAGGCGGTATTACAACGTCAGGAACCAAACAGAGTTCTCGAGCATTTTTACGAAACAAGTCTTTTCCCCGGAGAGCTTCAACTTCCCGTTGCATTCCGTCAAATTTCTCCTGAAGTTCAACCATCCTGTCAAAATTTCCAACACTTTCAGCACGAAAGATAGGCACGGCCCCTTGTTGGATGGAGTGGATAAGAGGTGTTGAATTTGTTGCAGCCACTTGAGTGAATGACAGACCGGGTGGAGGAGTAAGCACGGTAGAGGTTGGCAAAGCTATCGAGATCGGTTGCTCAAGAGCAATGACAACAGGCTGAGGAACTGACGTTTGGGCTTGGGAAGCTAACAAAACATTCATCATGGAGGTCAACTTCTCCATCCCCTCCTTGAGACTAGCTACCTCTTCCCGGAGGTTTTGGTTTTCTTGCTCTAACAGATCCATTCTTTTTTCTGGTGAATATGTCGGGTCACTTTCTTTGACGGCGGCAGATCGACCTTTTATTGGTGAACAAAATGTGTGAGACTCGATTTGGAAACTATGAATGCAGTATGATGCATGATTATGCTTATGCAAAAAAAAAGAAAGATTTGTTATCGAAAGGCTTGTCGAAGTAATTGTAAACATCATAGTTTGAACGTTTCATTTAAAATTTTACAAACAAACCCTTTTTTTAGGAACAAAGCCAAGGGATATGCTCAGAAGTTCATCAATAGAAACCTTAAAAGGGCCCCGATATTTCAAACTTGAGGATGCCAAGTGATCTCCCATGACGAGTTTGGAAAACCCTCCGGACTAGTCACTAAAGATCCTAACTTCCTTAAGTTTGTCAAATCTGAACTTTTGAAATTGTATTTCTGAGTGTTTCTCTTTATGAAGTTCATTCCTACGATGTTTACAACAAAACTTGTCTAAGTCCTTCGATACTTGATGAGAAAAAATGTTTATGAATGAGTGCATGTATGCATGATTTATGCTAAAGAACGGAGAAAACATGGTGAGGTTAAGTCCACAGTGTTGGAGCCAAGGGTAAACACGCCATTTGGTAAGGACTATGGTTTTATATGTACCTGTATCACGGGTTCTACCAAGTTCCCAAAGTCATTGACCACTTCCGAATATTGTCGGGTTACGGGACTGACTCCCGGTCCAACAACGTCCGTAGGAAAGTCTCGTTTGAGTGTAGTATCGCGTATCAACTAACTCAAGACTACTCTTGATTAGCCACCGCACTACGTCCTAAAAGGCCAAGATGGGTTAGGTAACTAAAGGTCCTCAACTTCATAGGTCACTTAAAAAATAGCAATGCCAAACACGACTACTCATGTTGACATAGTACTACTCTTAAAAGACCTCCATTGAGCGGGGTTATCACATGTACCAAAGCCCAAGACTACTCCTGGTATGGCACGTTGATTATACCCCATCCTATCTTATGTTTCCCTCAAGTCCGGGTATAGGACTTATCTCACCACTCACGTAAAAAGATAAACACTTAAACATGTATTTACAATTACAAATAATAATAAAGCGTAAAGATAAAGAAAAGCAAGATAGGTTTAACCCACTTAGGATTTTGGTCCCCAGTGAAGTCGCCATTTTTCTGTCGCGGTGATTTTTGGATATCAAGCTATTAATTAGCGTTGACTCGCAATTTTAAGATTCACCACCGATCTTTTATTTTTCCGAGGAAAAGGGAGAAAGTTCGAAAAACCCTATTTTTTAGAGATCAAAGGTCCGGGGGTTGGTTACGCAAAGGGAAGGTATTAGCACCCTAAACGTCTATAGTACTCTATAGGAACCTCTTGCTTATTTTTATCTTTATGCTAAATGATTATTTGTTTGTAAAATAAAGGCTTAAGTGTGAAAGATTAAAGTGATGAAAAAGAAAGAAAGAAAATAATTTTGTTTATTTTATTGATTTGGAAAGACAAAGTCTTTTGCCTACGTACCCGAGCGGGATCAAAATCTCGTAGTTCGGGGTAAAAAGCTGAGTGATTGGTTTTGATTGATTTTAGAGTTTGAAAAAAGTTTTAAGAAAGATGAGAGGCCGTAAAGGCATAGAAGAATAAAAGAAAGTGAGTTTGATTGATTTTAATTTGAAAAAGGTTTGATTGATTAAAAGTTGATTGAAATTTGATTAAGAAAAGAAAAGAAAAGGTTGATTTTTTTTGAAGATTTTGGGTTATAAAATATTTTTGGATTTTTGACTTTTTGACTTTTTTATGAAAATTTTGATTAGGTCCTAAGGTCCAGAGACTAAGTTATGCTGAGATATCTAACGCGCCGGATCCCTCAAAATGACGTTGGATCAAGTGAGGGTCCTTTTCCTCGGATACGGTCCAAATTACATAATCGCCCTCGACATAAAGCATAAAAAAATAAATGTGGTGTCGGTGCATATTCTCATTTATATTTTATTTACATTGGACCTAGATACATTCTAATGGCAAGAAAGTAAATAACAAAAATAATAAAATTGCATTAAAGTAAATATGCTAAAGGAAATAAAAATAATGCATAAAATGCAAAAATAATAACTAAATATGGTGCGTAAAATAAATAAAGAAAATAAAAAATGCAAGACATAAAATAAATATGATACTAGAAATAAAAAATAAAATAAAATGCAAGACATAAAATAAATATGATGCTAAAAATAAAATAAATAAAATAAAATGCAAGACATAAAATAAATATGGTGCTAGAAATAAAAAATAAAATAAAATGCAAGACAGAAAATAAATATGATGCTTAAAATAAAAAAAGAAAATAAAAATGCAAGACAAAAATAAATATGGAGCTGGAAAATAAAATGCAAGACTGAATATTAAATATGGTGCTGGAAAAATAAATAAAGAAAATAAAAATGCAAGGCATAAAATTAAATATGATGCATAAAATAAAAGAAAAATAGAAAATGCAAGGCAAAAAAATAAATATGATGCAATAAAATAAAAAAAATAAAAAATGTATGGTACTGGAAATTAGAAGCAATAAATAAAGTGCATAAAAATAAAAGAAATAAAAAAATGCAAGAAATAAATAAAGAAAATAAAAGAATAGAGAGGAAGAAAAAGGTGCAGAAGTAATAGGGGGAGTGCAGAAAGTAAAAGAGTAGAGAAAATAAAAAGAAAAGGGCCCAAACAGATTAAATCTGGACCATCTGATCAGATAGAGGGTCCAGATCTAATCTGAGGGAGACAAAGCCTCCAGCCGTTAGATTAATAATCAGAGGTCATAGAAGGAGCAGAACATAGAAAAATTAAAAAGTGAGGCGCACCTGATAAAAACAGGGGATAAAAAATGGCCGTTAGATCTTGGATCCGACGGTCATTCCCTGACAGTCCATGGGACCACAGTGTACGCGCGCACAGAAGAAAGGGAAAAAGAAAAAACACTATAAAAAGGTTTTACACTAAAAAAAACCCATAAACTTATTCTTTTCTCTCTCCCTCTTTTCAGAAACCAAAGAATGCTCTCTTCTCTCTCCTTCTTTCACGTCCAGTTTCTTTTTCCGGCGCGGTGGTCGCCGGCGGCACCACCGCGCCGGAGAAAAAAAGTTCTCCGATTCAAAAAATTTTAACGTTTTTAGAAATCCATTTTTATTCTTGTTTCGAATCCGAGCTTAGTTTTTTGAGATTCTTGACAGAAAAGTGTAGATCTAAACTTGAATTCGAAAAAGGAAACTACCTTTAGTTTGGATTTTTGCTGTTGTTTTCGTGTTGGTACTGTTGTTTACGGGTATGTGGATGATTTGCGAGGATGACAACAAATGGTGTGCGAATGGTGTGTGAATGGTGCTTATTTCGTTTGGGTTTAATTTGTTTTTTTACTTTGGTTTGTTATGTGATGTGGAGGTGGCTAGGTTACTGTTTGCGTGTGTGACACTGTGTGGGTAGTATGGATGAGTTTTGACAGAACCAAAAGAAAAGGAAAGGAAGCAAAGTTATGATTTTTTTTTGTGATTTATATGGTGGTTTACGTTTTCCGGTGGCCGGATTCCGGTGGTGTTGGTGGTTTGTGGTGGTTGTGTGGTGTATGATTCTGACTCAAGTGTATTTTTTTGGGTGCTGTTGATTGGCTCTTTTACTGTGTACTGTGTACTGTGTACTTTTCCTGACGTGAACAGTGTTATTTATAGTAAAATAAATGGGCAAAAACGAAAATGACAAATATGCCCCTCTGGGCCTGGACAAAATTGGACTGAAAATGGACTTAAAAAGAATAAAATCAAAATAATAAAACATAATAATTAAAAAACGAAAATACACAATAAAAATAAAAACTAATAAAAAGAAAGAAAATAAAAAGAAAAGAAATAAATAATAATAATGAAAAATAAAAATAATAATGAAACAACAGAAAATAAAAATAATAAAACGGTTGCCTTCGGAACAAAAATGAGGTATTTTAAAATACCTCCCTGCCGAAATTTCGTCTGAAACGACGAAAATTTCCGGCCTAAAAGACGAGAGAAATGAAATAAAAACGGGTCAAAAATGGGGTATGACAACAGCTTTTGAGAATGTATTGCTAAATTCGATTTTTTTTAGTTATAATTGACAATTTTAATATTGCCTTTAAGCCATAACTACGTTTCTAAAATAATTGAAAAATTGTAATATTTTAAGAGGACACTCTAAAAATGTTGCTTGTAAGCTATGGCAACGTTTATTAATTGTAGCCACCTATGGCAACATTTAAAAACGTCCCCTCAAAATCCCCAGGAAAAACGTCCCCTATTCCTATGGTTTAGGCAACGTTTTCAAAAAGTGTGCCCAAAGATCATGAAAAAACGTCCCCTTAGACAATAGGCAACGTTGGCACAGGAGACGCCTGGAAAACGTCCCCTATACTTTTAGGCAACGTTTTTCATAGTTCTGGCAACATTTTTTAATTGTTGCTAGAGAGGATAAATGGTGTAGTGTAGCGAGGAAGCGTGCGCTTCTAGCGATGGCTTTGATCAAAACTTCATTTTCTTTGCTCAGCATGTTCAAGCATGAATTTCCTGCAATAAAAACATGGGATAAGACATAGGATCACAAGTATAGCATTTTAACCATAAATGATGAGCTTATCCTATGATAACTTGTGAAATAAGTAACATAAGTGCCTAAATTAAATAAGCATTTTAACCACTTTCTGGCACTTAACACACTCCTCAACTTAAATCTTTGTTTGTCCTCAAACAAAGGACACAACAAATAAGGAAACAATCTTTACCAAAGTTTAAAGCAAGAATGCAAAAGAATCAAAAGTTTGAAGCAAATAAGTGTCAGATGAATGATTCAAACGTGATTGCGCAAGCTAAAGTTAAGTTTCTCATTAAACGAGATACATACTATGAATGTGAACTAGTTCTAAACACAAAGCATCTAATCACACAATTCTTAACAAGCAACATGTTTAAAATTGAACCAAACCTAACACACTTCTATATAAAGTATATGAACACATTGAAATCTATTGTGAGGGTATGAACACTCATCCAACAAACATGATAACATTCCAATCAAATTATGTGTCCATCTAATTATCATTTCTAAAAGCATAAAAGACATTGATCATAAGGTCTTTAAGGGTTGTAATTGGGCTAGGTTACAAAAGAATTGTCATATGTGGGATATTGAATTCAAATGGCCAAGCAAGAGGAACATTCAATCTATTTACAAACTTCCTCCTTATTCCAATACAACTCTTGGTGAATTACATATTTTTCTTTTCTTGATTGATCTTGACAACTTTTTCTTTGAATTATTGCAAACCTTTTCATTTTTCTCTTTTCTTTTTCTTGGTTTGCTTTTCTTTCTTTTTTTCTTTTCTTTTTCTTTTTCTTTCTCTTTTTCTTGTTGTCAAGTTTGTTGAGTCTTTTGTGTTGGCTGCATGTTTTGGCAAAACCAAAGTATTGAATAGAAGCATCTCCATATTTGAAACATTTCTTCAGTTGCAAGTTTTGTGTTTTGAAGCCATTCAGAAGCAGAAAATGTCATCAGAAGCTGAATGCACTGTAGCAGTTCAGAAGCTGATTTCAGGTTCTGAAGCCAGCGTTGACTTCTGTTGACCACATCAGAAGCTGGGTTTTCAGATTAGTTTTTGCGCGTATCTTGGGAGATCTAGCAAGTAATTATCTTTGTATAATTGCTTCTAGAATGCTGATTAAATTGGAGAAGATATCATTGAAGATTTGGTTCAGTTTCATGATCTTTGTATTTTCTGTTTTAAATCTTTCAAAGATTAGATGCAGTTTTATTTGTTACTTTATTGGATCAATCTTATTTCAGTAACAAATCAAATCAGAAGATTAGTTTTGTTATTTATGCTACAAGACTGACACTAGTGGAAAATATACATTTTACAACATGGTCAAAATTGTTTTCACAACAGTTGAAATAATACCTGATGTAATAGTTAACACGGTGGCATTTTTGAAATTACTAACAAAGTTTTCACATCAGTTGAAAGGAATAACTGATGGGAAAAGTAAATGATAAAAAGTTTTCACAACAGTTGATATAATACCTGTAGGGAAAGATACACGCGGTGGCAGTTTTGTAATACTGAGCAACTACATTTTACATCAGGTGCATATGACCTGTAGGGAAAAACCTTTCAATATTTCATTTTCCCTTTTCCCTCTTCTCTGAAAACGTAACTTTCCCTTTTCCCTCTTCTCATCCCTTTTCCCTCTCACGCGGTGGCCTTCTCCATTCACGCAAACCTTCACGCAAACCTGGCCTTCTCCATTCACGCAAACCCTTCTCCATTCTCACGTCGTCTACTGTTCCTGAGCATCTTCCTCACGCCGTCTACTGTTCCTCAGCAAACCCTTCTCATTTGTAAGTATTTTTTCATTCAACAAAATCAGATCTTCTTACGAATTTCGATTTACACTCTCTTACGAATTTCGATTTCAATTATTGCTCCCCCAATTTCAATTTTTGAATTTCGGTTTCAGATCTTCTTTCTCCTTCCCGCTTCTGCCTCTACCACACCTAATCCAGGTTCGTCTCTTTCTCAGCTTTGTTCCATCACTCATAGTTTTTAGCTTATTTTTAATCGATTTGTTCGAGTTTTTAGCTTTTGGGGGTAAACTAAGCCATGCCCATTTAGTATATGTGTTAAATGATGACAAGTCCTTTTTGAAGTTTAAAAGTTGGAACTTGGATAATTTCCGTTGCTGTTATTTTCAATATTTGTTGTGTTTTGTTTATATTTTGGTCTGTTTTTCTTTGATTGTGAGAAGGTGGGAGAGAATGACACAAAACCCAGATGGTACTCCATATTAAATTCTGAGAAATCTGGAAGTGTTAATCAGCTAAATTTGAAAAGATATTTGTTTTTGGGAAAACGATATGAATCAACTGCCGCAGAATCTAATGCAACAAGTTCCCCATCAGCTGAGAAATTTGAGTACCAAGCTTAGGTATTGCCGTCTTTCGTATGTGTGTGGTCTGTTGCCTCCAGCTCAGTTGATAATATATTGTCATATTTGTTTTGGCAGGTTAGTCGGCTCATGGACCTCATTGTTAACAGTTTATACAGTAACAAGGAAGTGTTTCTCAGGGAACTTATTAGGTATGTTCCATCACTATAGTAGGCGTTTTTGCATTTTTTTTCTGTTTGTCTTGAAACCTTTTTGGCAGAACTAGAAATTGTTCAATAGCTAGGTGATACCAGGTATAATTACTACTATATAGTTTGAGCATTGGTGAATGTTATGTTTCAGTGTTATGGAATATACTCAACTATGTTCATAATAATTTTAACTTAATTTTCCCTTTTAAGAGCATACCTTGGTTCTGGTTTTCCCTCTCCCCCACTAGATTGCGACAAAGTTTCGGTGTTCATTCTGAAAAAAGTTACTTAAGCTTCTCTCTCTCTCTCTCTACAAGAAAACTATTTCTAGAAATCAGTGCAATCTAGTGTTAGAAATCTCCTATAATAGCAAAATCTTGGGAAGGGCTGGCCCTGTTATGGGTTTTATTGTTTATAGGTTGTTTTACCTTGATTTTACAAAGGGTTAATTCCACAAGTTGAACCTTTCGTAGTTGATCCATGTGATAGAGATTCGACAAGTTGAACCTTTGAAATAAAAAAAAAAAAACCTTGTGACCAACCTACACCTCAACCACTTCTATAAATATTGTTGAAAAAGCCAAGTAACCTATATCTCTGGTATTAATTAGATGTTGCATTGTATTATCTAGTTTGTAAATCCATGCGTTCTTTTTCACAGTAATGCAAGTGATGCCTTGGATAAGCTGCGGTTTTTGAGTGTTACAGAGCCTGATCTGATGAAGGATGCTATTGATTTTGATATATGAATTCATACTGATAAAGATAATGGGATTATCACTATTACGTAAGTTAATTATCTTTTGATTAATTTTTTTCTTTATTTTAAATGCAGTTGGTGTTGTAACTTTCTTTTATGCAGTGATACAGGCATTGGTATGACTAAGCAGGAACTAGTTGACTGTCTTGGAACTATTGCTCAAAGTGGAACTGCAAAGTTTTTGAAAGCTCTAAAGGTGTTGCCTTGTTTTGAGAAAGATTTAGGATTATGTTGACCTTGTTCTATTTTTCTGTTAAGTATCTTTTGTCCTGACGAAGGTGTTTCATTCAATAGGATAGTAAGGGTGCTGGTGCTGACAACAACTTAATTGGCCAATTTGGTGTGGGATTTTATTCTGCTTTTCTAGTTGCTGACCGGGTAGGTATTTTTGGATAAAAGTGATGCTGATGTGGTACTTCATTTGAAGTTTTTAGCTGGCAGTTTATATATGTATATTTTTTGTGGTTTGAAGGTGGTTGTCTCAACTAAGAGTCCTAGATCCGATAAGCAATATGTTTGGGAAGGAGAGGTAAATGCTAGCTCATATACCATAGCTGAGGAGACGGATCCTGAGAAGCTGATTCCAAGAGGAACTCACCTTACACTGCACCTTAAGGTATGTCGAAAATTCCCATTTTCAACCTTCTGTTATTAGTATATTAGTTTCTTTATTCTGGAGCTTATGGTTGTTTGTGCATTTTTCCCATGGCTTGTTTTCAGAGGGATGACAAAGGTTTTGCTCATCCAGAGAGGATTGAGAAGCTTGTGAAAAACTACTCCCAATTTGTCTCATTTCCAATATACACTTGGCAGGAAAAAGGATTCACCAAAGAAGTATGACTATGCACTCTTGATCTTTTTGTTTTAATGATGCTATGTCTATTTTTGAGATTGTTTTGTTCCCTAGCCCTTTCATGAAAACTGGATGTGGAATTGATTTTTAAGCTTTTATCAAAACTTGTCTCATTACAGGTGGAGGTTGATGAGGATCCAACTGAGGCGAAAAAGGACAACCAAGATGAGAAGACTGAGGTAATGTTTTGATTACGATGTGTATTCCCTGAACCAATTGTCCATGAAATTATGATTACAGACTGAGGTAATGTTTTTATGATACATTTATAAATCATTTTGCTGAAATTTTGCTTCTGTGTGTTGTGCATGAAGGTGCGGATCATGAGGAAACGTTTGGTCAGAAAGGCTTTTGACATGATTCTGGGGATATCCATGAGCGACAACAGAGAGGCATGATCTAATTCTGAAAATTTGTAGTTAGAAAGCTTTTTTCATTCTTCTTACGAAGTTGTATTACTTGTCTCTTTATAAAACTTATAGAAATGCTTTTCCTGTTAATATTTTACCAGCTCCTTATCTGCTTAATTTGCATAATGGACCATAGGGTATCCATGTTAAAACAACTTTACTATAGTTGAGAAGAGAACTTTTGTTAAATGTGTTGTCTCACAATGATGATTTGGACTTCCTATTATTATTTGTTTTAGTTTTGTTGGAAATGGACTAAAACTGAGATGTATCATCATTGGTGTTGTTGGAAATGGACTTGTCACACTGTTGATCACTGTAGATTTTGGAAAATCGATTGATGCATTTGAAGAACTACAAACCCCAGAGAAGTAGTCTATGTAGTTTTTGGGACTTGTCAGTTTTTTGAATATTAATGTTCTGTTTACAATGGCTAATCTTATTGCATAAATATCAGGTTAATGTTCCTTTAACATGCATAGGTTTGCAAGTACATGCTGCTTTTGACCTTCTTTGTTTTTCTTTTTGGTCTGAATGCATGAGATCTGATGCTTTTATTCATTTCATAAAACATGTTTTTATGTATAAGCATGTTTATAGGCCATTAATGATTTATATTAGAGTATTTGATGACCAAATGTGCTTCCCAAACTTTAGTTCTTGTGTAATCAATTGATTTGAAACTCACTTTGTAATATATGATTTCTTAAGGAAATCATCTCTTTGGATTTGATTTGTTGAAGTTCACATAAAAGTTAATATATAAGCATGTCTTGAAAATTGAATGATTTTAAGATTTTATTGTTTTCAGTGCTGTAAAAGACGGATTAAAGTGTCTGTAATTGGAGTGCCAAAAACTATAGACAATGATATTCTATTGATGGACAAAACTTTTGGCTTTGACACCGCGGTTGAAGAAGCACAAAGAGCAATAAATTTTGCATATATAGAGGTAAATTACTTGATAATGAATCAATTTGACAAACCCAGTATTGTTTTCTATTTAAGAAATACTATCATATTTAAATATTTTACTCCTCTTATTAGGCGCATAGTGCATATCATGGAATCGGGATTGTGAAATTAATGGGTCGTAGCAGTGGATTCATAGCAATGCAATCTTCCTTAGCCAGTGGACAGATTGACGTATGTCTAATTCCTGAGGTATGTAAGTTAAAAGTTGCGCATAGCTCTCTATTTTTGTCGAATAGATAAACTGATACAAGTTCTATCTGTGGTTCAAAGGTTCCTTTCAATTTACATGGACCTCATGGAGTTTTGAGTCATCTAAAGTACCTCATAGAATCAAAGGGATCAGCTGTAGTTTGTGTGGCAGAGGGAGCAGGACAGGTGATTAAGATTTTGTAATCACTTTCGTAAATAAAACATTGACAAAACTCGCATCCCTGAATTATTTTTTTCCGAAGAATATATCATCAGACATAGAAACACGAACTTGCTAATAAATTTTATCTTCCTGATGCAGAATTTACTTCAAAAAACTAATGATACCGATGCTTCAGGGAATGCTAAACTTGGAGATATCGGGGTTTATATACAACAAGAGGTTTGCTATTATTTGCTTATGGTGCTTACAATAATGTAAATGGGTTGAAACTTTATGAAAATTGGATATATACTATTGTTTTATCCTATATAGATGAAGTATCAAACCAAATATAATGAAAGAAACTGTAAGATGTCTAGAATTAACATAAAAACAAGGGATGATGATTTTAATATTCTTGGATAGCTTATTCACATTTTCTTCACAAACTAATGCATGTATGCTTCTGAAGTAAGTGAGACATGACGTAGTTTTATACTCGTCGTGATCTTGATCTGCTCTCCTAGTTTTATTTCTGTTAAAAGTAAAATTCAAACAGCATATTTTGAGCTATAAGACAAAAATTTGAAATTTGATGGAGATTATGAAATTTGATGATTGTTTCAGCGAGTGTGTCTTATACTATATCTGATTGCTAAATCATGTGTGTGGAAAGTAAAGCTTTGCTATCTTTTGAGTTTTGATACTATGTTCCTAGTGTTTTGTATACTTCTGTTCTGTCACCAGTTGTTTTGTTTGAAAATTTAGCGTACTGATCAATCCTTTGATTAGAAATCATCTTAAGAGATTGATAGTAATGGCTTGACAGTCGAATATGCTAAGCCTTAATCACCATGCTAATAAGTGGTTTATGTTTTTGTGTCGTTTGAATATGCTTTTAAAGCAGAACATTGTTTTCGTAAACATAATATCCATTCATGATAAATTGGCAAAAGATTTGTTTTTGATAATGGCTCATGACTTCATGCAATCTGCTATATATCTGAGCGCCAGCAAAATGCTTAAATTGGAATGTCCAAACAAAAACACTTACCACCCTTTTTGGCCATAGAATCTAGTTAAAGCAGTTATTTATTAGTTGCTTGTAATTTTCTAGCTAATTAATACTTTGTCGATGCGTATTTGAAATCACTTGATTAGAATTTGTTACTGTACATATTCATGATGAATTGTGTATTTTGTTGTTTTAATTTAATTCATCATATTATCAATGTAGGTTTGGCTGGGAAGAACTTTGCAGAAATTGGATGCTCTTTTATTGGATGTATGTCAGGAGTTGGAATATTGTATTGATATGTATTTTTTTTAATATATTTTGTATTGATATGTATTTTCTTTAATATATTGTATTGATATATGTATTTTTTTTAATATATTTTGGAATATTGATGTGAAAAGTTGCGGATTGATTATGTAATATCAAATTAGATAATATAACTTCCTTTTTGGCATTAAAATTATCCATATTTGTTTTTATATTTTTAATATAAAAGAAAAGAGCAAGTGTTAAGCTTATTTATTAAGCAATTTAAAAAAAAAAATATAGATTTCGCATCAGTCCTTAACTTATACCTGATGTGAAAAACACATATTTTACATCAGTCCTTAACTTATACCTGATGTGAAAACCCGCTTTGTCAAATTTTAAAGTGCATCTATTACAACAGTCGAAATAGAACTGATGTAGAAAATAGGTTTTCACATCAGTCCGTACCCGATGTAAAAAGTAGTGCACATACTACATCAAGCCACCTTACATCGGTTGGCAATTGATGTAAAAAGTCATTTTCGACTGATGTAAAAAGTCATTTCTGTAGTAGTGTGAAGGCTATATAAGGAGGAGGGCTGCTGCTATTCAACACACGATTTTGAGTGTGTTATTTCAGAAATAGAGTCTGTGTTTTCACTTAGAGTTTTATTGTGCACCACTCATTGTTTGAGTTGGTTTAGTGTTTTTATAGAGTTGTAATTCATTCTAAGCCTTTAGGTACGAATGAAGTTTTGTCTTTAAAGGTTTTCTCAAAAACAGGGTAGTTGTGTTTCAGAACTGGTTAAGTTCAAAGGGTAGTTCAAGTGGCTGGGTTGCAGTTACTTGAATAGGAAGTTAGAGGTTTTTCTAATACTCAACGTGTTGGGTAGAATTCAAGACTAGGTGGAGATTAATTGCTTGGGATAGGAACTGGGAGTCAGTGTCTGAGTCTTAAGGATTAATTCCAATAGTGGAATTCCTTCCTGGATTGGTATCCCCCAGAGTAGGAGGTGTTTACTCCGAACTGGGTTAACAAACCTCTGTGCCTTTTACTTTCCTGCACTTTATTTTGCTGCTCTTGTATTGTGTTTACTTGTGCTCTGTTTTGCGATCTATTGTGCCCTGCATATTGGTCAGAGCCTGTCTGGTTCAGAACCTTGTATTCTCTTAGTTTTTCCTGGCCAGAATTTCAATTGGCATCAGAGCAGGCACCCTGCCTGTAATTTGGGTGAGATCCAGAGGATTAATTTCTGGCAAGCATGGATAGAGAAGGAGGCTATGACAATAGACCACCCCTACTAGATGGCACAAACTATGAATATTGGAAGTCAAGGATGTGTGCTTTTCTAAAGTCTATTGACAGCAGGACTTCGAAAGCTGTGATTAAAGGCTGGGATCATCCTGTGTATTCAGACAAAGATGGAAACAAGACTGAGGTTCTGAAGCCTGAAGAAGAATGGACCAAAGCTGAAGATGATCTGTCACTGGGAAATTCAAAAGCTTTGAATTCTATCTTCAATGGTGTTGATCAGAACATGTTCAGACTCATCAAACAATGTACTGTGGCTAAGGATGCTTGGGAAATTCTGAAAACCACTCATGAAGGAACTTCTAAAGTCAAGATGTCCAGACTCCAGTTGCTGACTACTAAGTTTGAGAATCTGAAGATGAAGGAAGATGAGAATATCCAGGATTTCTATATGAATGTGCTTGATATGGCAAACTCTTTTGATTCTCTTGGGGAGAAGATGACAGATGAGAAGATTGTCAGAAAAATCCTCAGATCACTTCCCAGAAGGTTTGACATGAAGGTTACAGCCATAGAAGAAGCTCATGACATCACCACCATGAAGGTTGAGGAGCTGATTGGGTCTTTGCTTAACTTTGAAACTGCATTCTGCAAACAGCCTGATAAGAAAGGAAAAGGTGTAGCTTTTAGTGTGAATTCTGAAGCTGATGATCAACAAGAGTCTGAGGAGGATGACTTATCAGAAGCTCTAGTGTTGCTGGGAAAACAATTCAACAAGATTCTGAAGAATGTTAACAGAAAAGCCAAAGCCAAAGGTCAGAATTTCAGATTCAATAACAAAAAGCAACAAACTGATGAGAAGAAGACCAAGTCTGAGGAGAAAAGTAACCAAGCTAAAGGTGTGCAGTGCTATGAGTGTGAGGGTTATGGACACATCAAATCTGAATGTCCTACTTTCCTTAAGAAATAGAAGAAGAGCCTAGCTGTTGCATGGTCTGATGATGGTTCTGAAGATGATAATGTTAGTGAATCTGATATGTGTGATACTGGTCTGGTTGTGAGGTCAGGAGCTATCTTGAAGAAGGGAGCTGTTTTAGAGTCTGAGACTTTTTTAGAGTCTGACTCAGAGTCTGAAGCCTCATCTGTGTCTGAATCTGCTAAAACCTCATATGATGAGCTAGCTGACAACTATAGGAAGCTGTATACCAGAAGTGCTGAGGTTTGCAAACAAGTTCTGGATCAGAAGGAGACTATTTTTCAACTAGAGGCTGAAAAAGGAGAAGTTCTTGTGCAGAATTCATATTTGAAAGAAGAAGTGAACCAGTTAAATTCCCAACTTGAACATATGAAAAAGCAGGTTAGAATGATGAATACTGCTACTAATGTGTTGGATGAAATTTTGGGTGCTCAGCAACAAGGAAAAACTGGTTTAGGCTTTGATGATCAGACTCAGAACCCCAAACAGAAGATTCTGGTTAAAGAGTTTGTTCCTGCCACTAAAACTGATAATCCTATGATTGGGACTTCTCAGATGAGACCTCAGAAACAATCCCAGAAGCAAGCTCAGAAGCAAGCTCAGAAGAGACCTCAGATGCAAGGTCAGAAGCAAGTTCAGATGCTGCCTCAGAAGCAACCACAGAAATTTTTCAGAAACAGAAGGAGGAGAAATCATCCATGGATTTGTCATCATTGTGGAAAGAAAGGGCATATCAAACCATTCTGCTTCAAACTTTATGGCTATCCTGAACACTTTCAGTATAGAAAAGTTGAACCAGCTGCTGTCAGACACAATGTTCAGAAGGTATGGAAGCCCAAAGTTCAGAATGTAGGCCTGATTGCTCATACTTCATTAAGAGCCACCTCAAAAGAAGACTGGTATTTTGATAGTGGGTGTTCAAGGCACATGACTGGTGTGAAGAAGCTACTGAGCAATATCAGATCATACTCCAGAAGTTATGTGACATTTGGAGATGGTGTAAAAGGTCAGATTCTGGGTATTGGTGATTTGATCAGAGAAGGTTTGCCCAGACTTAATGATGTGCTACTGGTGGAAGGATTAACCTCTAATCTGATCAGTATTAGCCAACTTTGTGATCAAGAATTGAAGGTTAATTTTAACAAACTAGAGTGTATTGTTACTGATCAGGAAGATAAGATTCAGATGAGAGGCTGCAGATCCAAAGACAATTGTTATTTGTGGGTTTCTGAAGAAGAAAGAAGTTTGACTTCTTGTCTTATGAGCTCAGAAGAAGAAGTCAAGCTCTGGCACCAGAAACTGGGACACCTGCATATGAAAGGCATGAAAAAAATCCTAAGTACTGAAGCTATCAGAGGTGTACCTAATCTGAAGATCAATGAGGACAATGTTTGTGGTGATTGTCAAATTGGAAAACAAACAAGAAAGTCTCATCCCAGATTAGTTCACCAGGTAACTACTAAAGTACTAGAACTTGTTCATATGGATTTGATGGGGCCTATGCAAGTTGAGAGTATTGGAGGCAAGAGGTATGCCTTTGTAATGGTAGATGACTACTCTAGATATACATGGGTCAGCTTTGTTAGAGAAAAGTCTGACACTTTTGAAGTTTTCAAAGAGATGTGCATTCAACTACAAAGAGAAAAGGACTGTGGAATTATCAGAATCAGAAGTGATCATGGCAAAGAATTTGAAAACAAAAGCTTCTCAGAATTCTGTGCTTCTGAAGGTATAAAGCATGAGTTTTCTGCACCTATCACACCTCAGCAAAATGGTGTAGTTGAGAGGAAGAACAGGACTTTAGCAGAATGTGCAAGGGTTATGCTGTATGCTAAGAAGCTGCCATATATGTTTTGGGCTGAAGCCATGAACACTGCATGTTATATCCATAATAGAGTCACTCTGAAGAAGGGAACAACTTGTACCTTATATGAACTATGGAAAGGAAGGAAGCCTACAGTCAAATACTTCCATGTTTTTGGGAGCAGATGCTATATCTTGGCTGACAGAGAGAATAGAAGAAAACTGGATCCTAAGTCTGATGAGGGCATATTCCTGGGTTATTCAGTGAACAGCAGAGCTTACAGGGTGTTTAATTCCAGAACCAAGGTTGTGATGGAGTCCATAAATGTGGTTATTGATGATTTGTCTGCTGAGAATGAAAAGAATGAGCCTGAAGTTGTTCCAGAGTCTGAAGCCTCAGAAGAACAAACTTCAGAAGCAAAAAAGCATTCAGAGTCTGAAGAAGCAGAAGATCAAACAGATCAAGTTCCAAATGGTAAAGGGCCATCCATTAGAGTTCAGAAGGATCATCCTAAAGACTTAATCATTGGAAGCTTAGATCAAGGCGTCAGAACCAGGAGATCAGATGCTGCTACTGATTCATGCTTTGTGTCAAAGGTTGAGCCTAAAAATGTGAAAGAAGCCCTAACTGATGAATTTTGGATTGAAGCAATGCAAGATGAGTTGAATCAATTCAAAAGGAGTGAAGTGTGGGATCTAGTTCCAAGACCTGAAGGGCTGAATGTGATTGGGACTAAGTGGATATTCAAGAATAAAACAGATGAAAATGGTACTGTAGTCAGAAACAAGGCAAGATTAGTTGCTCAGGGTTATACTCAAGTTGAGGGACTTGATTTTGATGAGACCTTTGCACCTGTGGCCAGACTAGAGTCCATAAGACTGCTGTTGGGTGTTTCTTGCATTCTCAAGTTCAAATTATTCCAGATGGATGTGAAGAGTGCATTTCTGAATGGATATTTGCAAGAAGAAGTATATGTTGAACAGCCTAAAGGTTTTGTGGATCCTAAGTTTCCAGAACATGTGTACAAGTTAAAGAAGGCTTTATATGGATTGAAGCAAGCACCAAGGGCATGGTATGACAGGCTGACTCAGTTTCTTGAGGCTCAAGGTTACAGAAAAGGAGGTTCTGATAAGACTTTGTTTGTGAAAGATGAAAATGGGAGTCTGATGATAGCTCAGATTTATGTGGATGATATAGTGTTTGGAGGGATGTCTCAGAAGATGGTCAAATTGTTTGTTCAGCAGATGCAGTCAGAATTTGAAATGAGCTTAGTTCACTACTAGAAAAATGCAAATTAGAGACGGATTTTAGGGAGGGAAAAAAATCCCTCACTAATTGTGACGGATTTAGAGACGGAATTTCATATTCACCACAAAAATCGAGTGGACAAACATTAGTGACGGAAAAGATTAATTATCCCTCACAAAAATTCCCTCACAAAAATTCCGTCACTAAATCCCTCACAAAATTGATGAGTTAAACTTTTGTTGCGGAATTTGAGACGGAATTTCTCCTTCTCTAATTTTTCCCTCACTAAATCCATCACTAATTTCAACTAAATAGTTAGTGAGGGAATTAATCCCTCACAAACCAATATTAAAATTAACTTTTTGCTTTCCCTCCTCTGGTACTAACATTCCCCCTCTTTTATGAGAACCTAAAATCAAATTTTTTTTCCCCAAATTAACTTAACTTCAAAGAGGAACTAAGTACACAAATTTTTCCCCCAAATTTTTTCCCCCAAATTAACTTAACCGCTCCTGGCTCTACGCTCACCGTTCTACGCTCACCGCTCCTAGCTCCTAGCTCTACGCTCCACCGCTCCTGGGTTGTTCCACCGTTCCTGGCTCACCGCTCACCGCTCACCCTTCTCAGTACGCTCACCGCTCACCCTTCTCACCGTCCAAGCAAACTGAACTCAGTACGCCCACCGCTCACCCTTCTCACCGTCCTTCAGCGCCGCCGTCCTTCATCAGCCGAATTGGGCCGTCCTTCTCACCGTCCTTCATCAGCCGTCCTCTCCTCTCTTCCTTCATCAGCCGTCCAAACAAAATGGGTCATTTTTTCTTCTAGGTATTTTACTAAAACCCTGAATTCCTAATTTTTCTGAAACCCTAATCTTTTGTTCTTTGAAATTCGAATCTAATCTTATAATTTACCTATGAGTTAGTTTTATTTATGGTTTGATTTTATATTTGGACAAAAATATGTATAAATCACTAATCCCTCATTTCTATTTTGAACTTGTATTTCGTCTCATCATTAGAATCTGAAAATACCATTTTTATTGATAATTGGATTTAAGTTGAAACTGATTAAGATATAATTTAATGGTAGAGGCTGTTATGTTAAAGCAGTAGACATCAATTTTTCAGAGACATCATCACTAACTTTGTTGGTTCAAATGATCAATTTGTAGATGTTTCACTAAGCCTTTGAGAGGTCCATATGATTTAACAAGCTTGATGCATATGATTTAACAAGCCAGGACCAGGTTTAAGCAAACCATAATTCTCAGTTCTCAAACCTGAACATGCTTTGTTCTTTCCACCTTGAGAACACCATCCTCCAAAAGAAAATCCCCCTTTATACCTCTTCAGAAGATCTCTATCAATTTTATCAAGAACAATATCATTTCTCTTGAATTTTCTAGCGAACGGACGGCTACTTAGAACCATTTTCCTATAATCTTTAAGTCCTAGAGACCTAGGATGCTGTTTTGGAGGATTGTCCCAAGTAATGTAGTGAAGATCATGGTTGGCAGTGGTGTTCTTGTAGTCCTGTGAGTTGCATATTACTGTTTGGAAATATCCTTCTGGTGATGAGACAAAGTTGGTGTAGTAGAGGAGTAGAGTCCTTGGCAGATTTCTCTTGCATCAAGTAGGTTGAATTGGGCATATTCTGCCAATTTGGTCTAATTTGAGTGAAATTTTTGTTGTGAGATATGCAATGTTTACATAGGGGGCATATTGTGATCGAAGCTTTGTCTCTGCTTCAGTGTATCACGTGTGTTTGTTTGCATACACACTATCAAATACTGTGGTTTAAAGCTTTAAATATCATTACAGTTCTGTGTCGACATAAGCTAGTCCCGCTTCTTCTAAACTTCTGTATTTGGTGTTTCATGATCTTTGCTCATCTTTTTGTAGGCCATCCCTGGCATGCTGCTGGCTTTGGTCCTCTGCTTTGATTATCGCAAGAGCAGGGATACAATCAATCTCACTGATTTACATTCTTCAAAGGGGCACAAATACATATGGTATGCGCTGCCTGGATATGCCATTGGTCTGGTAACTGCTTTGGCAGCTGGTGTCTTGAGTCACTCACCTCAACCTGCTCTCCTTTATCTGGTAATTCTGTTTTTTAAATCATTCTATAACTTCTGTTATTACTCTCAATTAAATAATTAGATATTCATCTTCCCAATGCCCTCCATTTTGTGCAATGTTTCATGCTTGTTTTGTTCTGCTGTATGGCTATGTGCTGTGTGTACATTACAGCCTTTCTGTTTGTTTTGTTGGCTTTTTCTGTTTTCTTCCCCACATGTTCTGTTTATCTCCACATGGGTTGCTAATTCATGAGTTGTACCTTAGTATCGCTATTTCATACTTCAATCACACCGTTGATTCTTCCCCAACTCTTGTCTTGCAGCCAATCACAAGCCCCTTTTTACCATTTTTTACCACTGTAAACTTTAGTCCACGTTTTTTCGTTTTTGTTTTAACTTAGAAGATAAAGGGGTGACTAATGGATGAATATTATACAGAGGCTCTATTCGTCCTCATATTGTTGCAAAAACCCCTCACATATCATAAGCTATGTTCCAATCGCACAATTTTTATTCTAAAATTCTATCGAATTCTACTTTTTGATTGGCTTTTTCCCTTGCTACATGGCAACCAACGTCGAAGTGTATAGTTCTCTCATGGAATACATGACCGAAAGAAATGCATAATGCATTTTGACTAACACTGTACAAGGCTATAACTTTGTTCAATGTCTCGTATAAGTCCCTAAGCAAGTATGTGAGCCATTGTAGTTCACAAGTGATTGCTGCGAGTTCTCTATATACTGCCTTTGATGAATACATGGACGCGCTTTGTTGTTACTTTGATTTCTAGCAAACTAGTGAAGTACCAAGAAAGAAACAATAGCTAATTATTGACCTTCTTGTGTCTAGAATCCCCCAACAGATGAAGTAGGAATATGTGGGAAGAATAAGCAATTTTTAGGACATCCCTTCAAATCTGTCAAAACCTTATGTGTAGTCTTGTAATGTGCTAAGGTAGGACAGTCGAAAAATTGATTTAATTATTAAAATAGATAAGAAATATATGGCCTTGTTGCCAAGTACAACAAATTTTCAACCATGGTTCTTTACTCAGACACATGGAGAAGGGACAGGATCCATTGGTATACTAGATGGTTTGCATCCCAATTCACATGTCCCAGCTAACAAATCCAAGCAATGTTGTCTCTGGTTTAGTAGTGTTATATGTAGGGGGTTTAAGGGATGCTAAATGTCGTGTATCTAGTATATGGTGATTGGTTTGGGAAGGTTTCACAAGGGATTGTTGTGTTGGTTCATTCAAGTAATCTCAAAGTTTCTCCTTGTTACCACTTGTATATGAGAAAATATTTTCTTCAAATTTCACATGCCTTGAAATTAAAATTCCGTGAGTATGCAAGTTCAAGGCTATATATCCTTTCAATAATGATTTGTATCGAGAAAAACACATTTTCCAACTCTTTGCTTAAGTTTAGCTCTACATGCTTACTAAGTGGAAACAAAGCATAGACTTCCAAATACTTTCAAGGTAGACCGGTCATGAAGTTTATTATGTAGAAATTAGAGTATGATAAGGAAATTGTGCTTAAACCAGATTGGGAGACACTCTATTCATTATGTAAAATGCTTGACTTATAGCATAACCCCAAATTTCAGGAGGTAGTCGTGACTTCATTATTAGTGCTCTTGATATCCCCAAAATATAAGCAACAAAGTAACAAGCTTGGTAATTGGAGCTTGGTCAGAGATAAGCAACAAAGTAACAAGCTTGATGCATATGATTTATATGCTCTAAAGTAACTTTTTTTCTTTTAATAAGCAATATAAGTAACAAGCTTGATGCATATGATTTATATGCTCTAAAGTGACAGAGCTTGTTAAAAATAATGTAATTATGGTAGCTATGGTTGTACAGTATCATGTAAATATAGTATATAGGGTAATGTAAGTTTTTGTATTTATTTTGTTTCTATGTGTACATGCATGGATTCAATAATACACTCTTTCATTGTCCTCTGTTTCGACTTTCAAAAAATAGTGTTATATATACTGGCACTAATTAGAACTAAGTGAGTAAATGTGAGTAAAATAGTGTTACATATGTATTGGGTTAGATATTATTTGTCCAAGTTTTAATTACTTATTTTATTTCTCAATTTGATTATAAAGTTGCTCATTTGCCTGTTGAAAACACATTTCTTCCATTCATACCAAATGAATTCTGGCATGACTCCTCTGTCCACATTCTTTATTGTCCAGCAGGAAAAAATAAATTCTAACAAATCTCACAACATTTGTTTAATAATACATGTGAACTTTCACTGATTTATTGGCTTCTGACTTTTGAATATTGTTTGTTATGGTTTTTTCATCAACTTTCACAATTTTAGTTTTCATGATTCCATTTATTATGCATTCAAGTTAGTCTTTAAATGGTGCTCCTTATATGCAAAACAGAATTCAAGTGCTAGTTTATAATAAACATGAATGAATTTGACGAGGATTGGTTTATAGTTTATAACAAACATGACTCAACACTTCATTTCTTTGCACTCATCTTCTTTTACCTTCAATGCTGCTGTTGCTGCTAGAAAATTCTGTCTGTTGCTGCTGTAATATAGTTTATTGACTTTAGTGAACAAAAATTGTCTTTTTTTTTCATAGTAATATGTGGTTTATTAGTAGAAATTGTGTATCTTTTTTCTATTAGCTACTTTCATATTTTTTATTTGTAATATTGAGAGTCATGTTTGTTACAATATGGATTAAAAAACTCCCTCTTCTAAAATATTTGTAAGTACTTTCTGTTTGTAGTTTGCTTGTTCAATTAGAGCCTTTCAATAAGGATTAACTGTTACACTCGTCTTGCATAAACAGCCCTGGCTATCTTTTAAATTAATGAGATTTAGTTTTTATTCATTAATGAGATTTAGTTTTTATTCTTGTTTCTTGATTGAATGGATGTTGTCTCACTCGCAGTTATTGAACCATTAATTTCGTTCTGTTCGGTTCGTTAGCAAATCATTACTTGCATTCGTTTCCGAGCCACACACAACCAGGTTAGATCTATTTTAGATGTATTTTTCTAATTTATCATACTGATTTTTGGTCATGATTTCCTTTATGATTATGGTTTAAATGTGGTTAATCTCTGACTTTCCTCCGCGTTACCTTCACTCTATGAAAATGATTTTCAGCTATAGTTGTGAAGGATGCATTTATCATACTGATTTTTGGTCATGATTTCCTTTATGATTATGGTTTAAATGTGGTTAATCTCTGACTTTCCTCCGCGTTACCTTCACTCTATGAAAATGATTTTCAGCTATAGTTGTGAAGGATGCATTTATCATACTGATTTTTGGTCATGATTTCCTTTATGATTATGGTTTAAATGTGGTTAATCTCTGACTTTCCTCCGCGTTACCTTCACTCTATGAAAATGATTTTCAGCTATAGTTGTGAAAATGATTTATTTAATTTTATGCCGGTAAATGTTGATTTGTGCATCAAAGTACATCATGCCGACATGATAAGAAGTTTTTCTTACAAATAACAATTGAACTTTCTGACAAATATATGTTTTTTTTATGTATATATAGATGGCAGGCAATGATACTCCGACGGGTGGAGGAAGAGGTACTGGTAGAGGTATCAGTAGAGGTAGGAGAGGTAGGGGTACCACACTTTCATCTGGGAGAGGTATGACTGCCACTACTCCATCACCCTTTCCTGTTGGGCAAGCAACAAATCCTTCCACATCTCATACAACAACAAATACACAACTTCCCCACTCTACTCCTAGCCCACCTATTTCTCAAACACTAAGCTCGCCACTCATCGCATCAACTAATGTATCTGATGCTGATCCACATGTATCATCAAATGATATGGATTCATCTCCAAACATTGGGAGTGAGGACCCTCTTGATGGGCGTATTTGGATTCGCCCAGGACCAGAGAACACGTAAGCTTTTATTACTTTTTGTCCTTTAATTTTAAAATATATCATACTTGTATCATACAATTTCTTCAATGTTGTTTTTATAGGTTTGACCCTGCTATTGCGCCTACACGTGCGATAATAAAAATTATCAAGCAAAAGTTTACTGGATGTTGGTCAAATTATGGAGAACTAAAGGCTGAAGAGAAAAAAAATGGTCCCCATAGTGTGATTTCAATGTGGTTTAGAGAGTTTAATGTATGAAAGTATTCATGAATATTTGAGTATCTTAATAGTTATATATTTTTTTTTCATGTAGATTATACTGAATATATTGATTTATTCTTTTATTAACCTATATTTTTTATATTGTAGAGGAAGTTTAAGTGGCTACCTGAACTTGATGGAGAGATTAAGAAGTCATTTGACCATAAAGCCTCTCAGTTATACTCAAGTGCAATGTATAGGGTCAGAAAAGGGGAAGATGATGGTAGTTGGATTCCTGTTGAAATGCGTAAGAAATTGGATGAAAAATGGAGTACGGAAGAATGGAAAAAGAAGGCACAAATTAACAGCGAAAACAGAAAATCTTCTGATGCTCCACTCCACACTGGAGGGTCGATTCCAACAACTGAGATTTCTAAGAGATTAGTAAGTAATTGAATTTTAGTTTAATTGTATTTGTTAGGTTAAGCATTTTAATTTCAGTTAACATTGATTGATCCGTTTTGTTTATAGAAAACATCTCCAGATGTGACTCCAACATGTTGGGAAATATTTCTAAAGACACACAAATTGAAAGGTGATCCAAGCAAGTGGGTTTCCTCAAAATCAAAGGATATTGCTGTAAGTTCATAGATTTATGTTTACCGATAAAGTAGGCTCATCAACTTTACCACTAAGAATAGCCTGTAAAAAAGTTAAAATGTGTTGATAACAATGATACAGTGTTAGGTACAAGTGAAATAATTGGTTAAGAATATAAAAGAAATTGGAGTTTTTGCAACATGACTAGTCTGTTAATGCTACTTCTAACATGTGTGTGGAGCCTGTTGCTAGATTTCAATTAATATGGTGAAATCAATGATGTAACTCAAGAAACACAATACACCAACAACTGCAAATATCAACATGAGACTAGAACAACAAAATAGTTTGAACATAGAATAGTTTATATCTGTAAAGAGTACAAACTTATTAACTAGTGTATAACATGTTCAATGCACCAATAAAATTATCTATGTATCATTAAATTATATGTTCGGTTATTGCATAACTATTTTGTTAGAATCAAAAACCATAGTGGCAAAACTGACATAAACCAGAGATGGAACATTCAAAAGTCTCATTCGCTTGAGATAAAAGCATTGTTAGTTGAGGCAGCATTGAAATTCGTTTATCTAAGGCAGCATTGTTAGTTGAGGAACCACAATTGATGGCTAAACTGAAATCAGGGCTGTATGCGTATGATTTAGCTACTAAAAGAAACAATAAGAAAAGGAGGGATATTAGGGTGATTTTAGTGTAAAATTTCTTGTTTATGGAATTTGACATAGTTATGTGAGAAGAGGGAGAAGAAGGGTTGATTCTGTTGTTGAGGTTTGGGATGTTAGAAGTTGCATTTATTTACTGTTATATACATTGAGAGGTAGGAAGGGAAATTTCTGTGAAACAACACCAGTTACTAGTCATGAAATCGACTACTTTGAAATGGTCAAAGGATCTCTTTGTTACAAAAAGGTTTGATGTCACTAGTACAAAAAACAGTTCTACAACACATTAAAAAAATTAATGGCTGCATTTTAAAGTAGTCACATTAAAAAAAACAGTGGCGCAAGAGCTCGTGCTGGTGCTGCAAATGAGAGGTAGAGTTTCCCATGTCAGTATATATCATTGGTGTACGTAATTTTTATTAAAGAAGCTTGAGCTTATATTATGGCTATTAGCAATACAAACAGATGAGAAAGAGGGGACATAGCATCACTAAAGACTAGTTAGCTTGGAGCGCAAGTTATCTCTTAATTAGCTAAGATTTCATTTTCATTGGAGTTATATTTTAGTTTGTTACAAGTCTCAATCCTTGGGCATCACAGTCTGAATTCAGATTTGAACAGCTGTTGAAATGGCCATTTGCCTTAGTCTAAAGTTGTATAGTTTGAAACATGGCTTAGTTTTATGTTTAAATGTTACTGTTTTGATGAGTTTGAAGTTTCTGTGTAATATCTTTTTGCATTGTCCTCTTGGAATATTGTTAATGCCAGTTGCATTATTTTCTACTACTAAAAGTGGTGTGTTGCCTTCCAAAAAAAAAAGAATTCAGATTGCTAATTCTTCAGTCTATTTTGCAGGATGAGTTTGAAAAAAGGATTGTTGAGAGGGATTCACGTGAGGAGGCATTAGGGGATGATGTTTCCAGTCATGAAAGTGACAACATTATCTTCTTAGATGTTGTTGGAGGAGTAAACAAGAAGGGTCGTGTATATGGTTTGGGCCCGGAAGCAGGGAAATATAAGTCGTCTAGATCTTCCAGATCTGACGGCATCCTACAATCTGAATTTGAACAAATGAGGGCTGAAAATGCATCACTTAAAGATCAATTGAAGGCTCATGATGAGTTAATTCGTGCATCGCAAGAAGATTCACGTTTGCTTAGGGAGCAAATGAGTAAATTGATGGAAATGTTTTCTCAAGGTCATCTACATCCACCTCCACCTCCATCTACTTGATATATAGATATATAATATGTATAGTATATGGTTATTTTGATAGCTTGGTTGCAAACTTAGTTTCAAGAACAATGTGCTACATCTAGTCCATTAAAAATGTTGACATATTTCTTATGAAACTTATTTTGAGAGTTTTCTTATGAGTACTCTTATGTATTTTGAGAGTGTTGAACTATGGTTGTAAACTTATTAAGAGTTTCCTTATGAATTTTATGTTTTATGATGATGAATGTATGTGATGGATATGAATTTTTTATTGTGTATTTATAATTTCCAACAAGTTTCATATGGTTTAATATAATAAATGCAGTTGCCATATTAATATAATTAATGAAATCCGGCAGGAAATTGAACATTAAATCAATAATGGTTTGAATTTACTCACTAGTTTATGAGGGAATTCCAGTTTCGTCACTAATAAAAAAGAAATATACCCTCACAATTTGAAAGGGAAAACCAATCCCTCACTAATTAGTGACGGAAATATTGGTGAACAAGGAAGAAATGGTCCCTCGCTATTAGAGAGGGAACAGAAATCCCTCACTAATTAGTGACGGAAATATTGGTGAACAAGAAAGAAATGGTCCCTCGCTATTAGAGAGGGAACAGAAATCCCTCACTAATTAGTGACGGAAATATTGGTGATTAAGAAAAGAAATTGTCCCTCGCTATTAGAGAGGGAACGCAAATCCCTCACTAATTAGTGACGGAAATTTTGGTGGATAAGGAAGAAATGGTCCCTCGCTGTTAGAGAGGGAACACAAATCCCTCACTAGTGAGGGAATTGTCCCATTTTTAGGACATTTTTGCCTCATATTTAGTGACGGATGCACATGATTAGCGACGGATTTTATCCGTATCAATTAGTGACGGAGTCCAAAATCCCTCACTAATATTTAGCAAGGCCAAAATTCGGAACGGATTACTGGCCGTCACAAAATCCGTCACTAAATTTGTTAGTGAGGGAATTATAACAGTTTAGTGAGGGATTTATACCCTCACTAAAACTGATTTTTCTAGTAGTGGTTGGTGAACTTACTTACTTTCTTGGTTTACAAGTTAAGCAAATGGAAGATACCATCTTTATTTCTCAGAGTAAATATGCAAAGAACATAGTGAAGAAGTTTGGTATGGAATCTGCTGCTCTTAAGAGGACACCAGCTGCTACTCATCTGAAGCTAACCAAAGATGAACATGGAGTATCAGTTGATCAAAGTCAATACAGAAGCATGATTGGGAGCTTATTGTATTTAACTGCAAGCAGACCTGATATCACTTATGTTGTTGGAGTATGTGCAAGATATCAAGCTGATCCTAAGATGAGTCATCTGACACAAGTTAAAAGGATCCTGAAGTATGTGAATAGCACAAGTGACTATGGAATCATGTATTCACATAGTTCAAGCTCAGAACTGATGGGATTTTGTGATGCTGACTGGGATGGAAGTGCTGATGACAGGAAGAGCACTTCAGGAGGATGTTTCTTTCTAGGAAATAATTTAATTTCCTGGTTCAGCAAGAAACAAAACTGTGTGTCATTGTCAACTGCTGAGGCTGAGTATATTGCTGCTGGAAGTAGTTGCTCACAATTGGTGTGGATGAAGCAGATGCTGGAGGAGTACAACATTGAACAAGGAACTATGACATTGTTTTGTGACAATTTGAGTGCCATCAACATCTCTAAGAATCCAATTCAGCACAGCAGAACCAAACACATAGACATCAGACATCATTTTATCAGAAACCTTGTGGAGGATAAAGTCATTCAGCTGGAACATGTAGCTACTGAAGAACAGGTTGCTGATATTTTCACAAAGGCCTTGGATGCTAAACAGTTTGAAAACTTAAGGAGCAAGTTAGGTGTGTGTTTGCATGAAGAGTTATAGCAATTACTGCAAACTGGATGTGAGGAAGATAGAGTACCTGCCAGTTGTGCCTATGCTAAGTGTGATCCTGAACCTGAATCTGAATCTGATATGTTTTCAAGAATCTGTGTTACCTGTTTTGATTTTATTCCCTATTTGAAGTCTGAGATTTGTCAGAATTTTGTGGCTAAAAAGGGGGAGAAAATCTTATGCAATGTGTTGACTCTGATACCAAAAATTAGAAGATGTATTGCTGCATTTCAGATGTTCAGCTTTCAGTGTTATTCAGAAGTTGTATGTGTGAAGCTCAATATTCAGAACCATTGCAACAAGAGCTGTCAAGATGTTATTGAGGGGGAGTATGTGTCTCAGGGGGAGTACAAGATTGTTATGGTCCTGAGTGTTTCTGTGATCCTGAAGTGTGGTCCTGAAGAACAATTGTCTTCAGCTCCTGAAGTGTGCTTCTGATATGCTCTGATACCATAAATTCAGAAGTAAGGGGGAGTTTGATGTATGCTGAGTGTATGCTGAGTTGCAGGGGGAGTGTGTGTGATGATCAGGAGTTGATCAGTAGCTCAGTAGCTCTGATACCTTGGAGTAGCTCTGATTGTGATGATCAGGAGTGTTTTTGTGTGCTTCAGGAGTCAGAAGCTGAAGCTGTTGTTTAACATAGCTGAATCCGCTGCCTAAACTAAATTGCTATGATGTATTATTGTGGAGTTCTTCATTGCTGAGCTGATTATAATGAAGATTGAAGGACTTGGATGGTTTTAGCCAAAAATTTACCAAAGGGGGAGATTGTTGAGTCTTTTGTGTTGGCTGCATATTTTGGCAAAACCAAAGTATTGAATAGAAGCATCTCCATATTTGAAACATTTCTTCAGTTGCAAGTTTTGTGTTTTGAAGCCATTCAGAAGCAGAAAATGTCATCAGAAGCTGAATGCACTGTAGCAGTTCAGAAGCTGATTTCAGGTTCTGAAGCCAGCGTTGACTTCTGTTGACCACATCAGAAGCTGGGTTTTCAGATTAGTTTTTGCGCGTATCTTGGGAGATCTAGCAAGGAATTATCTTTGTATAATTGCTTCTAGAATGCTGATTAAATTGGAGAAGATATCATTGAAGATTTGGTTCAGTTTCATGATCTTTGTATTTTCTGTTTTAAATCTTTCAAAGATTAGATGCAGTTTTATTTGTTACTTTATTGGATCAATCTTATTTCAGTAACAAATCAAATCAGAAGATTAGTTTTGTTATTTATGCTGCAAGACTGAAGGCTATATAAGGAGGAGGGCTGCTGCTATTCAACACACGATTTTGAGTGTGTTATTTCAGAAATAGAGTCTGTGTTTTCACTTAGAGTTTTATTGTGCACCACTCATTGTTTGAGTTGGTTTAGTGTTTTTATAGAGTTGTAATTCATTCTAAGCCTTTAGGTACGAATGAAGTTTTGTCTTTAAAGGTTTTCTCAAAAACAGGGTAGTTGTGTTTCAGAACTGGTTAAGTTCAAAGGGTAGTTCAAGTGGCTGGGTTGCAGTTACTTGAATAGGAAGTTAGAGGTTTTTCTAATACTCAACGTGTTGGGTAGAATTCAAGACTAGGTGGAGATTAATTGCTTGGGATAGGAACTGGGAGTCAGTGTCTGAGTCTTAAGGATTAATTCCAATAGTGGAATTCCTTCCTGGATTGGTATCCCCCAGAGTAGGAGGTGTTTACTCCGAACTGGGTTAACAAACCTCTGTGCCTTTTACTTTCCTGCACTTTATTTTGCTGCTCTTGTATTGTGTTTACTTGTGCTCTGTTTTGCGATCTATTGTGCCCTGCATATTGGTCAGAACCTGTCTGGTTCAGAACCTTGTATTCTCTTAGTTTTTCCTGGCCAGAATTTCAATTGGCATCAGAGCAGGCACCCTGCCTGTAATTTGGGTGAGATCCAGAGGATTAATTTCTGGCAAGCATGGATAGAGAAGGAGGCTATGTCAATAGACCACCCCTACTAGATGGCACAAACTATGAATATTGGAAGTCAAGGATGTGTGCTTTTCTAAAGTCTATTGACAGCAGGACTTCGAAAGCTGTGATTAAAGGCTGGGATCATCCTGTGTATTCAGACAAAGATGGAAACAAGACTGAGGTTCTGAAGCCTGAAGAAGAATGGACCAAAGCTGAAGATGATCTGTCACTGGGAAATTCAAAAGCTTTGAATTCTATCTTCAATGGTGTTGATCATAACATGTTCAGACTCATCAAACAATGTACTGTGGCTAAGGATGCTTGGGAAATTCTGAAAACCACTCATGAAGGAACTTCTAAAGTCAAGATGTCCAGACTCCAGTTGCTGACTACTAAGTTTGAGAATCTGAAGATGAAGGAAGATGAGAATATCCAGGATTTCTATATGAATGTGCTTGATATGGCAAACTCTTTTGATTCTCTTGGGGAGAAGATGACAGATGAGAAGATTGTCAGAAAAATCCTCAAATCACTTCCCAAAAGGTTTGACATGAAGGTTACAGCCACAGAAGAAGCTCATGACATCACCACCATGAAGGTTGAGGAGCTGATTGGGTCTTTGCTTAACTTTGAAACTGCATTCTGCAAACAGCCTGATAAGAAAGGAAAAGGTGTAGCTTTTAGTGTGAATTCTGAAGCTGATGATCAACAAGAGTCTGAGGAGGATGACTTATCAGAAGCTCTAGTGTTGCTGGGAAAACAATTCAACAAGATTCTGAAGAATGTTAACAGAAAAGCCAAAGCCAAAGGTCAGAATTTCAGATTCAATAACAAAAAGCAACAAACTGATGAGAAGAAGACCAAGTCTGAGGAGAAAAGTAACCAAGCTAAAGGTGTGCAGTGCTATGAGTGTGAGGGTTATGGACACATCAAATCTGAATGTCCTACTTTCCTTAAGAAACAGAAGAAGAGCCTAGCTGTTGCATGGTCTGATGATGGTTCTGAAGATGATAATGTTAGTGAATCTGATATGTGTGATACTGGTCTGGTTGTGAGGTCAGGAGCTATCTTGAAGAAGGAAGCTGTTTTAGAGTCTGAGACTTTTTCCCCATAAACACAACCTCCCTTTCTCCCCAACTTAGTTCAATGACACCCTAATCGAATGTTCCTTTATCATTATGGCAAAGGTCAATAAAAACGATGGATAAAGGTTCAAAAGAAAACAACTATCAGAATTCAATAAAGAGTTAACTATGAACTGAATTTTTTTACAAACTCCGGCAATTTAAATAAGCAATTGAGCTTATTAAAATTGACAGTTCACAGTTAACAATTCTGATTTAATAGGCTCAGAGGGGTTAACAGATACTCACTCTTCTCACAGGGTAGGTTTATTTGGTCAAGTATTTCACTCAATTTCAAAAAATTGCCTTGATCATTTCAATGCTTTTATACAAATTAAAACAACAATAGATTTAACATAAAATAACTGAGTTAAACATGATATGGTGGTCTCCTGCATATATATACAATGGTTGAGGATTCCTCACATTTTGGCTAGTTCTAAATTGGTTCAAAACTAAACAAGTGCTTGCGTAAAACTGAATAAATTAAACTTGCATGTGTAAAGAACTTATTCACATTTAAGAATATACCTAGAAAAACAAGAAAACGAGTACCTTAGCTGCGCGCTTTAACACTCATTCTATCATTATCACTCAAATGATTCTAAGCTCAAGCACTGGCTTTTGAATCTTTCTTCTTTCTTTCAAATTGTTGGGATAATTCAAAAAAAATTTTACCAAAAATAAATAACAAAGCATACATAAAGCATAATATACACTAAACATGTAATAACCAAAATATAATATAATAACCAAAATAACATCATCCATGGTACAAAAGCATAACCATAAACAAAGTACAAAGCATGAACAATGTTATAAAGTGCAAAGCATAATAAATAAAACGAAAGGAATGATAGAACAAAAATCTGCAGCTTGCATCAAGATCAATCTGAATCCATGTCGTCTGAATCCATCAAGTATGCAGCCATACGGTCAATGCTCCTAGTAGCCTCCGAGGAGTCATCGCCATGGTCATCATCAACATCAGCATCATCATCACCATCATCTGCAGCATCATCATCACCAGCATCTGCAGCAGCTGCCCCTCCAGAAAAGAAAAGCCTGACCCCAAGCCAAGCAATATGCTCGGAGAAGAAGGCTGGCGTCCAAGTGCTGTGGCCGCTGTCGTGCAAGTGACTCTGAATCGTCGTGAGAGCACGATGATTAGACGCATTCTGCGCCATGAGAAATGAGCTAACCAGAGATGGGTCCCAACTAGAGAAATCCAATGGTGGATAGGTTGGGGCCTGAGGGTGGCTAGGGTGATGTGGTGCTGGTGGTGGTACTGTAGAAGGTCCAGCTGATGTGGAAGGTCCGGCAGAGGAAGAAGGTGAGGCAGTAGGTGAGGGGGTAGAACAATACCTATTGATGTACCTGTCATCAATAGGATTTTTGATCTCTTCATCTACTTGAGTAGGCAAGTGTATCCTAGCCTTTCTACACAATCCCATTATCAAACCAGGGAAGGTCAATGGGCATTTAGGTTTGCCTGGGGGTAGGATACCGCTCTCTGCCACAACCCTCATCTCATTGGCTATAATCCTTGCAACGTCAACCTGACGGTTGCTAAGGATATAGTGGAGTAAAGGTGTGACATCAAGTGTGGTAGATGAAGTGTGTGACTTAGGCCTGATATTATAAAGGATGAGGGTAAGTATTACCTGAGCAGGTGTGGTCATATGGTCCCTGAATGCTCTAAAAGGCTTACCCGAAGCCTTGCTCACATCATAAGTTCTTCCCTCTTGGAAGATTTCCCGTGCTATTAGATCATGATCCCAGTTCCCCGCTCTTTGATGCTCATGATAAGAACACAACCGCTTATAATCAATTAGGTCATCCGAGAAAGTAAGGTCCAGGGGATTACCTAAGTATTCGCTGATTGCATCCCTATGAAACATGATAGTACGGCCTCGGACAAATGTTGTCCAGGTGAAGTCATCCGAGGGGTCAGCTGGAATTGCATTAGCATAAAACTCCCGCACGATATCGTAATTAATCTTCCTGGGAGGAGTGCACAATATTCCCCATTTTCTCTCATTAAGCATGTGTGCAATTCCTCCATATTCTCCTTCCTCCGAAATCTGGAACTGTTTCTCGGACCATATCCTTCTGGTCTTGAGCTCTGCGTAACGCTCTTGGTTACGCAAGCTTAGGAATCTGCTAGAATCATGTGGTGGAGGGTTTGATTTAGATCTGGATGATGAACCCTCAACATTCCGTGATCTCTTTGATGAAGATTTTGGTGCCATTCCTACACAATAAGATTTAACAGACAAAAACAAGTAGGAAACAAGTCAGCATTAGATCAAAAGAAAAATAAAACTACATATGGGTCTCGTCGCTACAGCGACAGGTTGGTCGCTTGTAGCGAGCGAGCCTAGATTTTCTGGCTACCTGCGCTACAAGCGCTGTCTAGCGAGGGACAACCCTTTTCAAAATTGAAATTTTTCTTGATTCTAACCTACTTGTGGCATGCGAAAATAACCCTAAAGCTGATGTAAATGAATAAAAATCACTAAAACTCCCTCATCTCAAAAACCCTAAATTTATTTTGAATTTTTACATTTAGGTTTTTTCAAAATACGATTGTCATAAACCAGATGATGAAAGGCAAGTTTACTAAGTGATTCTAGTTCATTTATTATAGCTTAATCTACAGATAATCATGGGTATAGCAAAAAGGCATAACCTAAGTTCAAAATTTGAAAACCCTAAAACCCTAAGTTCCAAATACGCATGCAGGCACATTTAATCATGTATTAAGCTACAAACAATGACAGAGAATTACGAAAAACATACCTGAAGTGATAGAGTGCAGATTGAACAGGTACAGAGATAACAAATTGCAAGATTTTTGCAGAACAATGCAGGAATACAAAGTGAAAAATGCAGAAGGGAAAGAAATGGAAATGGAAGTGTGTACTGAGGTAAAGGGATGCGAAAATAAGAGATATAACGGATAACGTATTAAATTAGGTGGTTGGGGGGTAGGGGAAAAGACATAGTGGCCTAGGAAATGTAAATAGCCGTTTTCTGCTACGGTCGCTACAAGCGTGCGACCTGTCGCTACAGCGACAGGTTGTAAACCCATCGCTACAAGCGTTGACTGGCGCTACAAGCGCAAAGTTAAAAAGGCCTCGCTACAAGCGACCGTACGTCGCTACAGCGACGTAGTGTAATGTTTATCGCTACAGCGATGAGATCTGTCGCTGCAGCGACCATGACAGAAAACAGAAAATAAAATTTTGAGTCTTTGCCACTATCCCTATATGCATGGATGGATGTTAAAAACTAAAATACTAATAAAAAACAACAAACCTACAGAGTTGGGTTGCCTCCCAACAAGCGCTTGGTTAACGTCTTTAGCTCGACGCCTGATTCGTTAGGGTGGCCAAAACGAGACGGAAAGCACATCAGCTTTTGTACTCCTTTGTTGTGGGAGGAATTCCATGAACTTGCAGTATAGCTGATGTGGAGTCCATAACCTCCCTATCCAGAATAAGTTGAGCAAGGAACATAAATCATCTTTTACCAACTCAAATTCGGCCTTGCTCACTTTCATCCCCTCATTTTCATAAGTTTCTTCCTTGTTAAGAAACTGTCTCATCTTCTCAATATCCATCTCTTCCTTGCTATCAACAACGCTGGCCTCTTCAGAATTTGACCTTTCTTGAGGAAGTTCATCCTTGTGTGGTATCTCTAATTCTTCCATTAATATCCTTATACCACATCCTTCAAACATCGTCCCTTCCTCACTCTCATCAACATCGTCTTCAACAATCTCTCCGAATTCCAAAACGGATTGATTGTTGGTCTGAACATCCATGACTCTTGGTAGGAAATTGACTTGAACTTGCAAAATATCCAATTGGCATGATAAGGCTCTCAATCTATGGTTGGTATTTTGCATATTGATCATGGATTGTTGCATGAACATCTTCAAAATATTTTCCGTTCTTGCCATTTGTTCATCTTCAGACAGATATTGTTGATGTTGTTGATAGGATTCATGCTCGTATGGTCATAGAAGTTGAAATAATCATGATGATCAGCCATGATTTGTTCCAATGTTGAGAATCTGAAACAAGTATAACAAACAAGAAAATTTTCTTTGCTTTACAAAGAGGGTTAACGCACAAACAGTTGATAATGTACAAAAATATTAACAAGATATTTACAAAAGCTCAAAACACTATCAATTATTGCGATGCTCAAAATAACAAAACACTAATCCCCGGCAGCGGCGCCATTTTGTTGAAGAACAAAAGTAAGTATTTTCAATTATCGTCTCCACAGGGATTAGGTGCGTTACTTCGAACCGTTCAACAATCGGTATTGTTTTGAGTTAAGGGTTTGGTCACTTGTTGACATAAAACTAATGGAATTAAATTGCTGGAATAAAATGACAAGTAATAGAGAATAAAAGCGTTGGAATTAGAGTTCATCAATCTTGCAAAGAATATAATCTATAAATCATGCATATGAATTTAGCGTTTTAGCGAAAATATCACGTATCGCTCAACAACGTCATTGATTTCCCAAATGACATCGTGATATCGATCGTATCGTTTAATCGACGATTTCCCAATCAATCAAACGATCCGAAAGCATTACGATCCGAAACTTAGTGCGATTATCAAAACCCAAATCCATTTCTAGATTTTCTTATTTTGATAGAAGATTATTCTTAAACATAGATGCAAAAGTATTTGTCAATATCAATTGAATCAAGCATTAGAGTGAAAAGCAAGAATAACTTCATAAACACATAATTTGCCAAAATCATATATTCACATAATCATATATTACATCAAAGCTAGAAAGATTACCTCCAATCCCAACAAAGGGATGTTAGTTGTTCATTTTCATGACAACTATACAAAAGTTAAGAGAAAAGATGAAGATCATAGCCCAAAGTCTTGATTTCCCAAAGCCTTTGGTTGATTACACAATTCAATCCTTTTGCTCCTTGAAGATCATGGCTTCTAGCCCTAAAACTAAGTCCTAAACTATTGCTAAACTGAATTAAAAGCAATCCCTAAAAATGGAAAAAAATCAATGATCCAGTTCTCTAACTGATTGCCCAGAAAAATGAGCTAAAAATGCTTTTATAATCTGAATTTTTGCACGCTCGCTACAAGCGATGAGCTGGTCGCTTGTAGCGATGAAGTTTGTTGGCCAATGGGAGAGCTCCACGTCAGCATGGAACCTTAAACCGCCCTTGGTCGCTTGAAGCGACCGGTCCATCGCTTGTAGCGATGGACTCTCCAATTTCCCTACCTAAGCTCGCTTGAAGCGTGGCATCTGGCGCTTGAAGCGATGAAGTCTCCAAATTCCCTGCCTATCCTCGCTTGTAGCGAGGAAGCGTGCGCTTCTAGCGATGGCTTTGATCAAAACTTCATTTTCTTTGCTCAGCATGTTCAAGCATGAATTTCCTGCAATAAAAACATGGGATAAGACATAGGATCACAAGTATAGCATTTTAACCATAAATGATGAGCTTATCCTATGATAACTTGTGAAATAAGTAACATAAGTGCCTAAATTAAATAAGCATTTTAACCACTTTCTGGCACTTAACATTGCTTCCCTCTCTGAGGGGAACCCCTTGGCTTTAACTTATCATGATATTTATCTTGAAATCTGCTTTTCTTTTTCTCGAAAGCTACAACCCTTTCCTTAGCGGTCTTTGCAAAACCCGCTTCTGCAATCAAACTGTAACGACCCTATTTTCGTATATTATATTTTTATATATTTTATTTTATTGTTTGGCTATTAAAAATATTTTCTCGTAATCGAGAAATAATTATTTGGCGCGAGAATAAGTTCGTAATCGAGTTTTTAGAGTTTTGGGCGAAATTGGGCCAAGAAGGTGAATAGTATTGGGCTTTTGAGTTTATGAGTAGTAATGATCAAGTGGATGAGATGTAGTAAGCTTAGATTGAATTGAAGGGCTAGGATTGATCATGAGAGTTAGTAAGGAATGGATGGCCAAGATTGATTGGATTGGGTTATAAGAGATTAACACAAAGACTTTGACATCACTATTCATTGTTTTGTGGAGAAGAAGAAAACGTGAAAGAGAAGGAGAAAAGAGAAGGGGAAAAACAAGAGAAAGCTAGGGCAAGAGCAAGAGAGCAAGAGAAAGCTTGAGTTTGCTAGGTAAGAGAGTTAGTATTACTTAATCACAAGTGATTGAGAAGGGGAGAATGTCTATTTCTCCATCCCAAACTTCCTCTCACTTTGTCTAGGTTTTGATAGAAAGTTTTTATGGTTTAAAGATGTTAAATGATCATGTTATGCTTGCTTGAATGCTAAGTGATGTTGCTAGTATGTTTAGTTGAAGTTTTGTGAGAGTTATAGTGTTTTGAATGCAAAGGAAAAGTTATGGAAAGTTAGTGTTTTAAACCTAATTTCTTTGCTAGATGCAATCCTTGTTTGTGATTGTTTTTGAATGATGTTTTATGATGGAAAGTTGTTTTTAACATGTCTTAGAAGCTTGGGTAACCTTGAATGAGCAAAAATGGTGGAAAATCACATTTTTACACATAACTGTGCTGTCACGGTCGCTGTAGCGACGGGCTGTCGCTTGTAGCGACCAGGTTCTGTCTGTCTGCGCTTGTAGCGACGGATCTGCGCTTGTAGCGACAAGCCTGCGCTTGTAGCGACCAACTGGGCGCTTGTAGCGACCAGGTTCTGCCTATCCGCGCTTGTAGCGACGGATCTGCGCTTGTAGCGACCAAGCCAGAATATCACACTCAGTTGGGCTGTTCTGGGGGTCTTGGTGCGCGCGGGGATGGCTTTTTGCTACTGCATTTTCAAAATATGTTTTGGAAACTTTGCACACCATTTTAACTCATTCTTAATGCTTCCTAAAGAGTAATTGTTCAAGAAAACGGCACTTTTGTATATCAAATTATTTAATTATTTTGAAAGGGGTTTTGAGTTTGATAATAGTATAAATTGATGTGTGGGAATTGATGAATATAATTGAATTGGTATGGTATCCAAAGGATTGGATTTACCTTAGAAACATTTATGTTTATTTGGAGTTTTGGTTTAGTATGATGTTGTTGATGATGTTGTGAACCATGTTTGATGATTTACGCATGCTTGTATTATGATTGGCCATGAGTGCCTACTTGTTGAAGTTAGCATGAGTATTGGTAGTGTACACACATATTTGAGCATATGTAGGTGTAAATATCAATAATTGCTAAGTGAACATACATGCATTTCATGATGGTATGTATGCTCTTTATGGGCAAGAATGAAATCCAATTATTATTGGTCATATGCACGACCGTCCTTTTATGGCGAATGAGAGGTGCAGAAGTAATCCAGCTTCGGTTGGTCAAGTGTACGACTGTCCTTTTATGGCGAATGAGAGGTACACAAGGGATATAAGTTTATCCAACAGTCCGCCATGACTCTAAAGCTGAGCAAGAATTGGTACCACATGCATTAGAGTGCATTTTAGGAACATACATCCTATTTGACATTAGTGTGCACTTTAGGGATTATGTGTGCATAATGGTTGTTAAGTGGTAATTGTTATTGATGAGTTTTGTGCTTGAGGAATTATGTGTGCATGGTAATTGATGATTGATAATTTCCAATCTATTGACTTAATTGCTTAAAGTGTTGATATGTTTTGAGTACTTGTGATTAATGAATAAATGTTTGACGATAATTGATGATGCATGTGCGTGAGTTAGAATATGCATGATGGGTAAAGTGTAGGTACCCTACTTATTCTTGTGTTGTTTATATTGTGTTGATTTTGTTTTACTAACACTCTCTGTTTTGTGTTATGTGCTGGATCTTTGGGGATCCAGATTTTCAGGAAGACGAGCATATCGTCGAGGATTAGCTGTTGTCGTTTAGAACCTGCGTAGTGGTGAGGGCATAGCTTAGCTATCCTTACTTTTTGTACTAGGTGTTGTATCCTAGTTAGAGTCTAGGGCTCTGATAGTTGTAACACCACTTTGGGTATCTGAACGTGTATGTATAAATTTGGCAATGGTCTCTGTTGTAGATTTCCCTCTTTTGAAAATCTTATGTATATATTTTTGTATATTATATGCATGCTTGGTTATAAGCTGTTTGTTATTTTTCCGCTGCTGTATGTGAATCAAATATATTTTGATCTGTTGATGTTTTATGAAAATGCGTTTTCTTTATGTTGTAACTTCCTATGTCCTTAACGTTTTTTTTATTAAAGTTAATAATCGGCGGTTAAGGGTTAGGGTGTTACAATAGTGGTATCAGAGCAGGTCGATCCATTGGATCAATTAGGTGTAGATTACCCTTTGTGTAACATGTGTTAGGAAAACACTGTTTATACTGTTTTGAGGAAACGAAGTGTATCCTCACTCGTGGTGCGTGGTGTTGGTTCAGGTTATGGCGCAAAAAGCATTTGCCGATGCGATGGAATTGATGGCGAATGCCATGGTTCAGAAGGCTGTGAGTAGGACGGCTGATAGAGCAGCACAGGAAGCCAAGACTAACTACTACAAGGCTGTGAATGAGAAGAGGAGGAGAGCCTTCGGAAGAGGAAAGCCTTATGATAATCGGGGAAAGAAGCCGGATGGAGGTGGAAGCAGTGGTGGTAAAACTGGGGGTGGTAAGAATTGTTTTAAGTGTGGACAGCTGGGACATCGTTTCTATGAGTGCCCGGAGAATGAAAAAGGATGTTTCAAGTGTGGTGATCCTAACCACAAAGCTGATCAGTGCAAGAAGGGTATTGTGTGCTTCAACTGCAAGAAAGCGGGTCACAAGAGCTATGTGTGTAAGAAGCCTAGAGCGGCTAGGGGAAAAGTGTTCGCTTTGGATGGTGGTGATGCAGAGGCTGACAACTTGATCAGAGGTACATGCTTTATCAATAATACTCCTTTGTCCGCTATTATTGATACGGGTGCTACCCATTCGTTTATTTCTGTGGATTGCGTTAAGAGGTTGGGTCTTAGAGTAGAAAATATGATGGGACGCATGGTTATAGAAACGCCTGCGAGTGGTTCGGTATCGACTACGCTAGTCTGTGTTGACTGTTCAGTCACTATGTATGGTCGACACTTTGGAATGGATTTAGTCTGCATTCCGTTGAGCGGAATAGATGTTATCTTTGGTATGAACTGGTTAGAATTTAATCGGGTTCATATCAACTGCGGTAAGAAGACGGTTATGTTTCCAAGACCGGAGCCAGAGTTGTGTTCGAAGCTCATGTGTTGTCGAGAAGTGGTAAGATCAGTGAAGGCTCAAGAGGACGTGTTTACTATGTTTGCTTCGTTGAGAGTGGAAGTGAAGGATGAGATTGATGCGTTGCCGGTGGTGCGTGATTTCACAGATGTTTTTCCAGATGACATTTTGGATTTACCACCCGAGAGAGAGGTTGAATTCGCAATTGACATAGTACCTGGCACTAGTCCAATATCAATGGCACCGTATCGTATGTCAGCTGCTGAGCTAGAAAAGTTGAAGGAACAATTGGAGGAATTGTTAGAAAAAAGGTTTGTAAGACCGAGTGTATCGCCGTGGGGTGCGCCGGTTTTGTTGGTAAAGAAGAAAGATGGTAGTATGCGTCTGTGCATCGATTATCGTCAGTTGAATAAAGCAACTATCAAGAACAAGTATCCACTTCCGAGGATAGATGATTTGATGGATCAGTTAGTGGGAGCCTGTGTGTTCAGCAAGATTGATTTGAGATCGGGATATCACCAGATAAGAGTTAAGGCGGAGGATATACCGAAGATTGCTTTCAGGACAAGGTATGGTCACTACGAGTACGTTGTTATGCCTTTTGGAGTTACTAATGCACCTGGAGTGTTTATGGAATATATGAATCGTATATTTCATTCCTTTTTGGATCGATTCGTGGTGGTCTTCATAGACGATATTTTGGTATACTCGAAGACGGAAGAGGAACATGCCGAGCATTTGAGGATTGTGTTGGAGGTGTTGCGCGAGAAGAAGCTTTATGCAAAATTTTCTAAGTGTGAATTTTGGTTGCATAAAGTTAGCTTTTTGGGTCACGTCATTTCAAGTGGTGGTATAGCAGTGGATCCTGCTAAGGTAGAGGCCGTGCAAGATTGGGGAACGCCGGAGTCTGTTACTGAGATCCGAAGTTTTCTTGGTTTGGCCGGTTACTATCGGAGGTTCATCGAAGGATTTTCAAAGTTGGCGTTGCCGTTGACGCAGTTGACTAGGAAGAGTCAAGCTTTCATTTGGGATGACAAGTGTGAGCAGAGTTTCCAAGAGCTGAAGAGGAGGTTGACATCTGCACCTGTGCTAATTCTGCCAAATCCGAAGGAACCGTTCGTGGTTTATTGTGATGCGTCGAAGATGGGTCTAGGTGGTGTGTTGATGCAGAAGGGACAAGTCGTTGCTTATGCATCAAGACAGCTGAAGATTCATGAGAGGAACTATCCTACGCATGATTTGGAGCTAGCTGCTGTCGTGTTTGTTCTCAAGATTTGGAGGCACTACTTGTATGGGTCAAGATTCGAGGTTTTCAGCGATCACAAGAGTCTGAAATACTTGTTTGATCAGAAGGAGCTCAATATGAGGCAAAGAAGATGGTTAGAGTTTCTTAAGGATTATGAATTCAAGTTGAGCTATCACCCGGGTAAGGCTAATGTGGTAGCCGATGCGTTGAGTAGGAAGTCACTGCATATGTCTTCTCTGATGGCGAAGGAACTGAGATTGATTGAAGAGTTTAGAGACCTCAGTTTGGTTTGTGAAAGGACAACCAGAAGCGTGAAGCTAGGGATGTTGAGATTGACGAATGATTTTCTTGAAGAGGTTGTGGAAAAGCAAAAGTATGATGTGAGATTGATGAAGCTTAAGACGCTCATCGAGCAAGGGAAAAAGGTAGACGTTGAGATCGATGAGAAAGGTGTGATGAGGTGTCAGGGAAGGTTATGTGTACCTGATGTGCCTGAATTGAAGCGGATGATCTTGGAGGAAGGTCACAGAAGCAACTTAAGTATTCATCCTGGTGTTACTAAGATGTATCAAGATCTGAGGAAAATGTTTTGGTGGCAAGGGATGAAGAAAGAGATCGCCGAGTTTGTTTTCGCGTGTTTGACTTGTCAGAAGTCCAAGGTGGAGCATCAGAAGCCGTCGGGGCTATTGCAACCTATGTTTATTCCAGAGTGGAAATGGGATAGTATTGCGATGGATTTTGTAAGCGGTTTGCCGAAGACGTCGAAAGGTAACAATATGATTTGGGTAGTTGTTGACAGGTTAACAAAGTCTGCTCATTTCATAGCTATCAAGACCGGTATGCTAGTACCGAAGTTGGCTGAGATTTATGTTGAGCAAATCGTGAGATTGCATGGAATTCCGTCGAGTATCGTATCAGATCGAGATTCCCGTTTTACTTCAAGGTTTTGGGAGAGTTTGCAAGAGGCGTTGGGAACTAAGTTGCGGATGAGTTCTGCTTATCACCCGCAGACGGATGGTCAGTCTGTTGGAACAAAATGTGTTTAACAAGTCTCTTACAAATAAGAGGGAGATTGTTGAAACATTTATGTGTAAACATATCTCTCTTTATGGTTTTGATGATAACAAAGTATTAAAGAGAAAATTGGTTATATGCTAATGCTTTGTTCAAGTGTTTCAGAACCACATGCTTAATGGATATTAATTGATAATGGTTATGAAGAACAAGCTAAAGAGCAAGAAGGAAAGCCAAGAAGCAAGGTTGCAAGGCTAAGAAGAAACTGGTCCTGAAGAAGTGCTCCTGAAGAAAAGCCTCTGAAGAGGTCCTGAAGAAGTGCAGCTTCTGAAGTCTGGGTGCCTCTGAAGAAGTCAACGCAAGTCATCTCCTGAAGCCAGCCTCTGATCCGTACAACTAAGTCAGCTTCTGATCCGTACAAAGAGAGCTTCTGATCACTGTTCAGTGAGAAGCTTCTGAAGCTGATATGGCATGGAAAAGCAACCAGTACTGTGCGCATTTAATGCCTGGAGGTGTCAGAGCAACTCAATGGAACAGTTGTTCCCCTGACCCAAACATTCTCCAGTTTTTAAGGTGGGCCAATTCAAAAATGGCACCTGCCCTGTTCTGACAGATAAAGTGCAGCACACATTTGCAGCAACCTAGTCCAATTGCAACGGCTAAATTCCTGATTTCCAGCAAATCTTCAACAGCTCTATTTTTGTCTATAAAAGGAGGAAGATTTGAAGAAGAAAAATGTTGAAGACTCTTTGAAACGCATTGCTGAAACTCTGCCCTGTTTTCTGTGTAAAAACTGTCAAAGTTCAAATCTCTTAGAAATTCTTCAGTCTTTGTAACTTAGAATTTCTTAAGGTTAAGAGTCTTAACCTGTGTTGTATTTAGAGAACACCTCTGATATTTGATCAAGTGTTCATCCCAAACTTCTTTACTTGTAAACCAGTTTGGTCCCTCAAAGTCTTAGTCTGAATACTAAGCAATTGTAACCTCACTCCTTTGTGGTCTGAGTCAGAAGCCTCTTGTCTTAGTGACTTGAGCATTGAGAAGTCTCTTGTCTTAGTGACTTGAGCAGTGGAAGCCTCTTCCTTGGTGGTTGAGCATAGAAGCCTCTTTCTTTGTGATTGAGCAACTGGAAGTCTCTTCCTTAGTGGTTGAGCAAATTGTAATCTTTGGATTATAGTGAAACTCTCTTGTTGGATACAAGGGGACAGGACTACTTCTCACTTTGAGAAGGAACCTGTATAATTCTGTGTGTCTCTCTTTCCCTTACTCCTTAACTTGTTTTAATCCGCTGCATTCAACTTCTGATATTTGTTCAGAACTGATCATATCAGCCTCTGAACTGAACCTTAAGTTTTGAAAAGAAAAAGAACAAGTTTTTTAGAGTCACACAATTCAACCCCCCCCTTCTTGTGTGTTTGTTTTTCTCACCTTCAGTTGGTATCAGAGCTCCGGTTCTGATATTAACACTTAACAGTGTGTCAGTAGGATCCTGAGAAAAACATGGCCTCAACTAGTGGTTCACCTCCACCATCTCCCAGAAATCAAAGAAATGTCCAATATGACTATAGTACTGAAGAAAAGAAGTCTAGGTCACACAATAAACCCCCTATGTTTACTGGTGACCCAGAAAAATTCTCTTGGTGGAAGAGCAAAATGTATAGTCACATTATTGGGATTGATGATACTCTATGGGATATTATTGAAGATGGAATCACTATCCCAGTAGATGAAGAAGGTGTTGCTGTCAACAGAAGAACTCTGAGTGATGCAGAAAGAAAGATCTATAGGAAGCATCATCATGTGAGAGGAATCATTGTAGATTCATTACCTCATACTGAGTATCAGAAGCTGAGTGACAAGTCAACAGCCAAAGCTATATTCACATCTCTCTGCTCTAACTATGAAGGTAATCAGAAAGTCAGAGAAGCTAAGGCAAACATTCTTGTTCAGCAATATGAACTGTTCAGAATGAAAGAGGATGAAAATATTGAGACTATGTTCTCAAGATTTCAGACTCTGGTTTCTGGACTTCAGATTCTGAAAAAGAGTTATACCACTGCTGACCATGTGAATAAAATTCTTAGAAGTCTGCCATCTAAATGGAGACCTAAAGTGACTGCCATTGAGGAAGCTAAGGATCTGAATACTTTAAGTATTGAGGATCTTATAAGCTCCCTCAAAGTGCATGAACTGGGACTCAATGAGGATGAGCCTGTTAGAGAACCAAAAACATTGGCTCTGAAGTCTAAAAGAAAACCTGCTAAAGCTTTGAAAGCTATTGAATCTGAGGAAGAGTTTCCTGAGGGAAATTCTGATGAAGATTCAGATGCTGATGAGCTTGCAATGATTTCTAAAAGACTTCAGTATCTGATGAACAGAAAGAAAAAGTTCTCTAACAGAAGTAGTAACTTTAGAGGATCTGGTTCTGGTTCAAAGAGGGATATCCAGAAAGAAAGCTGCTACAACTGCAAAAAGCCTGGCCACTTCATTGCTGATTGTCCTGATCTTCAGAAGGAAAAATCAAAGGAAAAAGCAAAGAAGTCCAGCTCAAAGTCCAGCAATTTCAGAAATAAGCTTAAGAAGAGTCTCATGGCTACATGGGATGATCTGGACAATGAGTCAGAATCTGATGAGGAAGAAGCAAACCTGGCCCTGATGGCAATTGCATCTTCTGATGCAGAATCATGTTCAGATTCTGATGAAGAAGATGAGGTATATTCTGAACTCTCTAGATCTGATTTAATTGAAACAGTTAATGATCTTATGAGTCATCTTAAAAGCAAGTTAAAAGAAATTAAGACTTTGAAAAATCAAACAAACTTGCTGTCTGAGGAAAACCTTAAACTTCAGAATCAAATTTTTGAATATGATGAGGAAGTTGAGGAACTCAGAAAAGAGGCTCATAAGAAATCTGAAGAGGTTCCTAATGATCAGGAAATAGCTCTTCAGGATTTTATGTTAACTGGGTTCAACAGAACTAAAATTGCCTCTATGATGTATAATATGATCAGAAATAAAGGTGAAGGCATTGGCTATGATTTATTCAAACCTTCAAATGATTTAAACTCACCTTCATGTTCTGATGATATTTTAAAAGGCAATGGCATATGCTTTGTGTCTGCTTCTGATAATTCTGAGAAATTGAAAGTATCAGAATCTGAGACTAAGTCAGAAGTTCTGAACAACTCAGACTCTGAAGCTTCTGTACCTAAGGGTAAGATAAAGGCAACTGTTAAAACCTTGCCTGAATCTAAGCCAAAAGGTCCTAAGCCTAAGAGTAAGAGGAAATCAGACTCTGAATCTGAAAAGGTTCAAAATCTGAAATGTTCAGAACCTGAAACTAGCAAGTCTCAGAATCTGAATAAATCTGATTCAAATTTTTCTAAGACTGGGTTTATTAAAACTTCAAAATCTGTTAAACCAGTCAGTGCTAAAAATTTTCAAACTCAGAATGTTAGGCAAAGCAAGCCAAAGCAAACCAATCAGTTTTCTGCTTCAAACTGTTTTAAGAAAGGCAAAACTGAAGCTTGCCTTGTGCCTGAAGTAAACAAAGTCAGAATTCTGAAGAGATCAGAACCAAAGCACTCAAAAGGTCAGACTCTGAACAAATCAGAACCAAAGACCTCCAAGTCTCAGGTTCTGAAGAAGTCTGAGTCCAAACCTTTGAGAACTCAGGTTCTGAAGCAATTAGATTCTGAAACTCAGACTTATTCTAAATACAAGGATTCATATCCAAAGTATCAGAACAAGTCTGAATACCATAACTTCAGACACAAGAAGCCAAAACCTTTCAAGACTAACCCCAAAGGACCCATGAAAATCTGGGTACCTAAGTCTGAAATCATTTCAATTGCAGATATGCTTGTCATCCAAAGAAAAGGAAAGGTCCTGGTACCTGGACAGTGGATGCTCGCATCATATGACAGGGGACAAGTCTATGTTCCAAACCCTGACTCTGAAAGAGGGAGGAACTGTGGGATTTGGAGGAAGTCAGAAAGGAAAGATCATTGGTACTGGTAAGATAGGTAATTCTTCCCTGTACATTGATAATGTTTGGCTGGTAGATGGACTTAGGCATAACTTACTAAGCATAAGTCAATTATGTGATAGTAATTATGAAGTCATGTTTAATAAGAACACTTGCACTGTAATCAGTAGCAAAGATAAGTCTGTAGTGTTCAGAGGCAGCAGGAAAAACAATGTTTACAAAATTAATTTTTCTGAATTGGTTCAGCAGAAGGTAATTTGTCTTCTGTCTGTGAGTGATGAGAAATGGGTCTGGCACAAAAGGCTGGGACATGCTAACTGGAGACTCATCTCCAAGCTTAGCAAGTTACAGCTGGTCAGAGGCTTGCCCCAAATTGATTATCACTCAGATGCACTATGCAGTGCATGCCAAATTGGAAAGTTTTCTAAAACTTCTTTTAAACCAAAGAACATTGTTTCCACCTCTAAACCTCTAGAACTCCTTCACATTGATTTGTTTGGTCCTGTTGGAACTGCTTCAATCAATGGGAAGAAGTATGGACTTGTGATTGTTGATGATTATAGTAGGTGGACTTGGGTTAAATTCCTCAGAACCAAAAATGAAACATATGATGTGTTTTTCAAATTCTGCAAACAAGTACAAACAGAAACTGATTTGAAAATTTTGAAAATCAGAAGTGATCATGGTGGTGAATTTGAAAATGAACCTTTTGAAAACTTTTGTGAAGATCATGGAATTTTCCATGAGTTCTCATCTCCTAGAACTCCACAACAAAATGGAGTTGTAGAGAGAAAGAACAGATCTTTACAAGAAATGGCCAGAACCATGATTCATGAGTCAAAAATTGCTAAGTACTTTTGGGCAGAAGCTGTAAACACAGCATGTTATATTCAGAACAGGATCTATATCAGACCAATTCTGAATAAAACTTCATATGAATTATTTAAAGGAAGAAAACCAAGTATTTCTTATTTTCATCAGTTTGGTTGTACATGTTACATACTGAACAATAAGGTCTACCTAAAGAAATTTGATGCCAAGGCTCAAAAGGGTATCTTTTTAGGTTACTCAGAGAGATCCAAGGCATACAGAGTGTATAATTCTGAAACACATGTTGTTGAAGAAGCTATACACATTAGATTTGATGATAAGAAGCCTGGTAGTGAAATACCAGAGCTGGTTGAGAGTTTTGCAGATGTCAGAATCTCAGAAGAGCCTTCAGAAGCTGAAAATAATGAAGACTCTGAGAAACTCTCCAGCAATGACACTACTCCTGATACTAATCAAGATCAGCATGGTTCTGAACAAATTCCTGATGGCCCTTCAGAAGCTAATCCACCCAGAACTTCATTCAAGTACAAGTCTTCACATCCTGAGGAGTTGATCATTGGAAACAAGAACAGTCCAAGGAAGACAAGATCAGCATTCACTCAGAATGATTCCATGCTTGGCCTGCTATCCATGATTGAACCCACAACTGCTGATGAAGCACTTGCTGATGATGGTTGGATTGTAGCAATGCAAGAAGAGCTGAACCAGTTCCAAAGGAATGATGTATGGGATCTTGTGGCAAGACCTGATCAGAAGAACATCATTGGAACAAAATGGGTGTTCAGGAACAAGCTCAATGAACAAGGAGAAGTGATCAGAAACAAGGCTAGATTAGTAGCTCAAGGGTACAGCCAGCAAGAAGGAATAGACTACACTGAGACATTTGCTCCAGTAGCAAGACTGGAAGCAATCAGGTTACTTCTTTCTTATGCTATTAATCATGATATCATCTTGTATCAAATGGATGTTAAGAGTGCCTTCTTAAATGGTGTAATTTCTGAAGAAGTATATGTCAAACAACCTCCTGGTTTTGAAGATGTAAAATATCCAAATCATGTTTTTAAACTTAAGAAATCCTTGTATGGTCTGAAACAAGCTCCCAGAGCTTGGTATGAAAGGCTAAGCAACTTCTTAATTAAAAATGGTTTTGTAAGAGGTCAAGTTGACAATACACTCTTTAGAAAAACTGTTAAGAAAGAAATCTTAATTGTACAAATCTATGTTGATGATATCATATTTGGTTCTACTAATGCCTCCCTTTGCAAGGAATTCTCTAAGTTAATGCAGGATGAATTTGAAATGAGCATGATGGGTGAACTGAAATTCTTCTTGGGAATTCAAATCAACCAATGCAAAGAAGGTGTGTATGTTCATCAGTCAAAATACACCAAGGAGCTTCTGAAGAAGTTCCAGTTGGATGATTGCAAGCTGATGACAACACCAATGCATCCCACCTGCACATTAAGCAAAGAGGACAATGGGACTAAAGTAGATCAGAAACTGTACAGAGGTATGATAGGTTCTCTCCTATACTTAACTGCTTCTAGGCCAGATATTTTATTTAGTGTATGTCTGTGTGCTAGATTCCAATCAGATCCTAAAGAATCTCATATGACTGCTGTCAAGAGAATCTTCAGGTATCTGAAAGGAACAACTAATTTGGGACTTCTGTATAAGAAATCTCTAAATTATAAGCTAGTTGGATTCTGTGATGCTGACTATGCTGGGGACAGGATTGAAAGAAAATCCACCAGTGGAAACTGTCAGTTTCTTGGTGAGAATCTGATATCCTGGGCCAGCAAGAGACAAGCAACCATTGCTTTGTCAACAGCAGAAGCAGAATACATCTCAGCTGCAAGTTGTAGCACACAACTGCTCTGGATGAAACATCAATTAGAGGATTATCAGATTCATGCAGACAATATTCCTATTTACTGTGATAATACTGCTGCTATATGTCTGTCTAAAAATCCAATTCTGCACTCTAGAGCCAAGCACATAGAAATAAAACATCATTTTATAAGAGATTATGTTCAGAAGGGTGTTTTAGATATTCAGTTCATTGATACTGATCATCAATGGGCTGACATATTCACAAAACCCTTAACAGAAGATAGATTCAATTTTATTAAAAAGAATCTGAACATGCATTTTATCTCTTGAAAAATGTGCTTGAATCTGAATGTATTCCTTGATTCTGAAGGATCAGAACCTGGATTTTCTGACCTCTGAATCTGATAAAAATCTAATGTTGGTCAGAATCTGATAAGTATAATTATGGGCAATGATGATTAAAGCTTTGAAAGTTATACTATAATCCTCCCAAAGTCATCAAGTAAAAATGTGTTTTTATGCTCTGATACTCATTGTTAAAATTGCCTGACAAGCAATTTTCAGTTGGTGTCAATTGTTTTCAAAATGTTTAGCACAGACACATTTTAAAAGCCTTAAATGTTTCAGATATGTTCAGTTTCAAGAACTCTTTTCATCTTGGTATCAGTCTTTAGAAATGTTTTCTTTGGTATCAGACTCTGAATTAAAACTTTTTAGCTGGTATCAGACTCTGAGATAAATCCTCAATAGGTATCAGATTCTGATATATTTCTTTAAAAGCAAACTCAGAATTGCTCTGATACTGAACACTTCTTGAGAAGTTTTGCTCTGATACTGAAAACAACTGGTTGTTTTGCTCTGATGATGAACCAGTTTGTACTGAACAAAGTAATATCTGAACACAGAATGACCTGATCAGAAGCTTCAAACTTTTTCTGCTTCTGAACAGCATTCTATTTTTATTGCAAGTCATATACGCATTGTAAATCAAGTAGGCTCTGATGATTATCCTTGCTACTTGATTATCCATATGATTGCACAAATATCTCACAATCCTGATTAGTTCAACCCCCCAAATTCTGCATCCTTTTGAAAACCTTTCAAACTTGGTGTCAGAACTGCTTTCAAACTCTTTCAAAAAGGGGGAAACTGAACTGCTTTGGTACCTGCTTTCAAACTATTTTCAAATCCATTTCTGCTCTGCTACAGATATTTTCAAACTCTCTTGACAAAGAGGGAGAAATTTTTCTGTCTTAAGGGGAGAAAGTAGTACTGTTTGTTGATGACAAAAGGGGGAGAAAAGTAAAACAAGTATTAAAGCACCTGAGCTCAAATAAGTTAAAATTGTCAAAAGTTAAGCCTATTAAAGCTCTGATACAATTGTTAGGATTAAGTTCTGATACAATTGTTAAGCTAGCTCTGATATATTGTTTGACTAGCTCTGATACATTTCTGACAATATTTAACTTATGAGAACTGCTTTTTAATTCTTAGCCTCTGAAGTGAACTTCTGGCTATGATACATTCTGTGAGATATATAACTCTAAGTGAGTTAAGATGAATTTAAAATAACTTGGATAAGACTCAGGGAGCTTACAAAACTCATCCTGTGGATTATCAGACTTAGGGGGAGAGCTTACAAACCTCAGAACCTGAAGTCAACAAGTCATTTTAAATTCTGAGTGTAAATTTCACCATATTGTTTTAAGTTAAGATTAACACTACACCATTTGTTGTCTCTGGCAACACTTTTTTAGGCAACATGTAAAAATTGTTGCCTAAAAATTGCTAAGGCAACGTTTTCTGACTGTTGCCAGAAATATTTTTGCAACCCCTGGAAAACGTCCCCTAAAATACCTCTGGGGACGTTTTTGGAGTGTTGCTCTGTTAACTCTTTCGCAACCCCTGGAAAACGTCCCCTAAAATACCTCTGGGGACGTTTTTGGAGTGTTGCTCTGTTAACTCTTTCGCAACCCCTGGAAAACGTCCCCTAAAATACCTCTGGGGACGTTTTTGGAGTGTTACTCTGTTAACTCTTTGGCAACAATTGTTAATTGTACCCTTAGCTACTTCTAGTCCATTTCGGCTCTTTTGGGCTGACTTTTTCTCTTTCTCAAATTACCCTCAACTTTAAATACAAATAACGCATATAACAAATAGATAAAAGTAAATTCAATATTAAAAAAATGTAACAAATTCAATCTTAAGTGTCCACGATATATCAATTTTTTTCTAATCCTTTATTCTTTAAAAAAGATAATTGATAGGAGTGAATTCAAAATTAAAAAAATGTAACAAACACAAGATTAATATATGTCCATATTTTTTTTTCTTTTATGCTTTAAAAAGTGTAACAAACTAGATCGAGTATATATATATATATATATATATATATATATATATATATATATATATATATATATATATATATATATATATATATATATATATTAGGCTGACGTTTCATTATCCCAATAATACTCTAAAACAATTTTTTCTAAAATAATGATTAGTGTTGGTGTCATTAAAAAGATAAGAATTTAATTATATTTTTTTTGTTATATTATTGGTGTCATTGAAATAGATAAACAAAGTTAGTTTGGTTCGTTATAATTTAAAAGCAACAATCATTTACATTTTTTTTAGGAAACAATCATTTTTATTTATACTTTTTATTAAAATCAAAATTTCATAGAAAAACACCGTTCATAATTTTCAAACTTTAGCGTAATAAAAAAAACGGAAAGACAGGTGCCCGTCTTTCCGCTAGTGTAATATCCCGCTTAAACGTGACTTTAACCGTGTTACAGGAACTAAACGAAAGAAATGGCAATTATGGAAATAAGAGGCAATGGCATAATAGTAATTAAGAGGAAAAGGCTTTGTGGATATATATGAAATTTGGAAGAGTTTCTACTCATTTTCTTTCTCTCACAAAATCAGAATTTTTCCTTCCTTTTTCTCCTCATTTTCGCCCCATCCTCCCCTCTACCTTCTTCATCAAATCATCATCCTTTGAGCTAGCAACTTCTCCCAAAATCCTTGTAAGATAATCAAGCTTTGTTGGTGAAACTTGGAGCAAAGAAAAAGCCAAGAAGTAGAAGTTCTCTGGAGTGGAGATTTGGGACTTGAGGCTAGGGTTTTGAAGAGAAGCTTGGCAAAGATTGGAATCATGTTTGAGGTGAGCTCTTAGAGGGTTTTAGAACCCTACTTTGTTTAAGCTTTAAAGTCATAGTATTATGAGTTATTTTGATTGATCCATGCCTTAATCCCTTGTTGGTTTGTAATCCATGAATTGGTATGTGATAATTTGTTCATAGGTCATAGAAATCCTTTCCCCTAAGTTGTGTGATGATTGGGTATGTTTTGGTTAGCCTAGGAAGTGAAATTATGAGTGCTGCTGAAGCCAAAATCGTGCTCCGATTTATGGGCATCGTGCTACGATTTTATGTCCTGTTTTTCATGGAACTCTCGCAGAAAATCGTGCTACGATATTCTCATATCGTGCTACGATATTGGCTCACTTCAGCATCTTATTTTCGTGAGCTTTGGCTTGGTAATGGGGAAGGATAAGGGATAGGCATGGTATTAGAAGATGTATACATGTACTTCTAAGGTATATAGATGTGTTTAGGGATTGGTAATGGGATTATTTATTTGTAAATGAAATCCCTACATTCCCATAACTTGTGCAACTTTAGGATAATGAAAGTATGAGTGAATTACTCACCATAGTTATAGATTAGTTAATAGAGTTGGTTTTCCAACAGTTATAGGAGGCTTATGAGAACGATAAGCCAAGGTTATAGATTACAGGTTATAGATTACAGGTTATAGATTATAGGTTATAGATTACGGGTTATAGATTACAGTATTGTTATAGAATCAAAGTGACAGATTATACATTCATACGTTAAAGTTAAAGAATTAAAGAATTAAAGATCAAAGTTATTGGCGTGCTTGCACGTTTCACAGTCATAGGCATGTTCAGCAGACTCCGGGATACGCCGGATGGGATCTCTCCGAGAGGGTTATCCACATGCAATTTCATAGGGAGTCCGGTGATAGCCTGATATGATAGGAGTTTCACCGGTTCATAGGGAGCTGTCCTCGGGGTTACTCCACCCGGGCCGCACTCCGTAAAATGAACTCAGATAATTGTTTGTTCAACGCTAACAGCTAACATAAAACTGCTATCGAACTGTTTATAGGTTTTATGTTTTATAGTTATAGTTAAAGTTACAGTTACAGTTATAGTCACAGGAACTTACAGTTATAGTTATAGACAGTTATTAGAAAGTGATCTTAGGTCTTCCCCTCGATCACTAAGTCATAGATACAGACATGATCATAGTTATGGATTTAGGCAATTATAGTAAAGTCATAGGCCGTTATGGCAATGGTTATAGACAGTTACAGCAAAGGTTATAGGCAGTTCAAGTTATAGATACAGAAGGACTTATAGTCATAGGCAGGTTTAAAGACTTGGCGATTTCTAGAATTCCCCCAAATTGCCAAGGTAGGCATGGCGACCCTAGGTTCCCTGTGGTTGCCAAACAGTAGGTTGGGTAGAGCTCACTGAGACATTATGTCTCATCCCATTCCTTCTGGTGCAGGGTTACAGGTTAGTCAGAGGTTCGTGATGAAGATCTTCATAGAGGTACTGGATGGAGTGCATTTGCTCGTTGTGTACCAGCTCAGAAGCATTATGGACATTTGTAAAAGTATTGTATAATATTGGATTTTTTTGTACAACGAGTAATATGTATTCTTTCATTTGTGATGTATGAGTTTTATTATTGAATTAATTTTTAAATGTATCCAGTATCAGTTTAACGCACATGCTAATATACTAGTTAAAGTTAGTATGGGTGTTACAATTGGTATCAGAGCAGGTCGATTCAGACCGTGCCATGGGTCGTTTAAGATTCAATAAAAGTAGTGGAATCATTGGGTTCCAGATGTTGTTCTAAAGGTCATGTCTAGTTGAGCCTGATCAACTCAGTCTAGTATATGACAGTTAGGACAAATATCCGAGAGCTGAATGTGACCAAGGAGGTATGAAGTGTTCAAAGGGTGAAGGTTAAGACGTCAGATTCTAAGACGAATTTGCAAAGTGCTTAAGGTCAAAGGATGGTTTCTAATAGTGAAGTAACTGAGCCAGTTAATGGCAAAGTCTCAGAATTATAAGAGGTATTTAAGAGTAAGGTCAAGTACCTTGGCTAGTTGGACGCATCCTTGAGCGATGCTTTCTCCGAGGAGATGTGTAGAGTAAAGGATTATAGAATACTTCGAAGAATCATTTGGAATACTAACGGGAACCGTAATTTGGAAAGTTAAAGTTAAGGGTTGATTAGAGTTTTATTTCCGGCTACAGATACAATGGATTGTGTTACCAAACTCAGCGACTTAGAACAAAGAATGACCAGTTAACGATTGGAAGTTCTGGACTTTCAGTAAGGATAAAGTGTGGAAGGATGGATGAAATAGATTACCTTCCTTTATTATGGAACACCAAGATGCTTGGTATGAAGATAGCGAGCGTAGTGATAAGTAAAAGAAACTCCCGGTAAGGGTATGGATAAAAGGTTGAATTTTATGTTATCAGATTATAGTAGACCGGTTTCGAAGATTGAACAGGAAGAACGTCACTTATATAAGTTACAGTTAAAGTATGGTTGAAGTTAAGGAGTTCTATATTCTTTTTCGATGGGCTCCTTGCACACGTATTCGGGTAAGCCGACAAAGATTACCTTATGTTGGTAAATGTTAAAGATGGTAGGAAATACATACCTTGGATTGTTCGAAACCATGAAGAGGGCAATGGTCGAGAAGACATATGGAATGTTATTCAGATAACGAGATTAGAATGGAATTGAGAATACAGTAATAAGTTATAGGAAGGATCCAATGGAAAATGTTAAGTATTGAAGCTTACAGATTTATTAATCGGGTACTCGAAGAGGTGTATCATATGTTTGAATTTACAGGAGAGCTGGTAAGAGTTGAGTTCTATCCAGATGGATTATTCCCGGAGCAATCCGAGAAGTAACCAATAGTTATGTTAGAGTTTTGTGGACCCAAGTGTCTTGGAAAAAGTTGTGGGTGTGAAATCCCTACGGATAAGTACAGGACGAGACTCGATTCATTAATTGATTAAATATTTGAAGGACAAGAATTTCCAGAAGTCATAGAATGTTTCTAGAAGTTACCACAAGTAAATAATGTATGAACTTAAGTTGTTTTAATAGGAGCATCATTGGGCTCGAATTCATTGTTAAAGATTGTTTACAGGGTTCGGTGTATTTCGTGGAAATAAGAATTATGTTTATGTTCGAAAGGAAACGCAAAGTCAAGCGTCGAGCAATCAGTAAATTGTTTAAATCAGAGTTGCGCAGCGAAGAAGTGAATAGACAAATTAAAGCTGAAGTTTAGAGAAAAGGGTGTTTGTGAAGTCCTTGTCGGAGGAACTACAGGAAAGGTATTCAGAGATTAAATCCCAAGTTACAGAATATGTATACGCAGTGATGACTTGAACTTATCACCAGTTCTAACAGGGAATTTTAATAGATAAGTCGAGGAATGTATCAGACCCCGAAACTCATGAGATAAGAGAATCGAAGCAGGTTGATAACTTTAAAGGATGTATTTATGGCACGTAAAAGAGGCCACATTTCATACGGTGATCTAGCTGTTTAGCTCGGTAACTTAAAGTTAACTTGAAAAGTAAGTTTAACCAAAGAGGAATTATGTCGTGGCATGTAGTTATTCCGCATCGTACCCACGTTATGCTAGCATGTCGCATGTAACAGGCATGTAACAGGTTATGACCAGTATTATGTATACTGATCAGGCAGAGCTTATACTACTTAGACAGTAGTGTAACATAATTATAGTCGTGAGACATGTATTAGTAATCGTAGTACGCAGTCGGTAATGTTTTAACAGGAAAGTCTTAAACGGAACAGGTTTGTTATTATTGAACAATTTCGGTAGAGGAGTTCAGAAATTCTTGAACGTAATGTTAACAGTTAAAGGAAGGAAATGTTTTATACAGAACAGAAGAGTACTCATAGTTTATAGTAAAAGGCTACGTGAATTGAGGTTATGAATTAAAGGATTCAGAGTTTAAGAGTGCTATTTTGATAGCGAACAGAATAGAGTTTACTTTTCGGAAACGGAGAATGTCCTTGGACAAAATAAGTTATAACGCCAACGGAATGTAACCATAATCTATGTTATGGGATTGTGAATGTTCAAAGAATACAAGTATGAATTAAAAGTTAAGAGAGTGACCTTGGTTGACGTGGTTTTGTCTCAAGTATAAGTTGATTAAGTATGGTGTCCCATTAGTTGGACAATGACGATGCGGCGTACTGTGTACCGATAGGAGTGTACACGTACTCGATCATGTATAGAAGCGATGTGCTATGGATAATGTTATATGATGATATGTGAGACGGCTTATGCTACACGTCACTTGTACTAAACCTTCAAAAGTTGAAATTATTGGAAAAGCAAGTATTAATTCCCATGAGTAAAGAATATCTTAATTGAAGTAAGATTGTCAGAATCATAGAAAGAAGAAAGCCCTAAGATCTTTAACTACGTGTTAACGTTGATTATTTCAATCGGAACAATAGTGGCTCATATGATTACTCGAGCCTTAAGGATTCCCGCAGTGGGAATGTGAACGATGCTTATGATTGTGATAATAGTTACACCAGGATGATAGAAAGAAAGGAACTTGTACCTTAAGTTCAGCCACCACTTGGAATTTGAATCGTGGAGGTAGTTGTAATAGATTTCATTTCCGTCTGAGGATACCCAAGATCAGATATCTTCCAGTGTAAGAATAAATTATGTGAAGAATGATATGAATGTAACAGTAACAGGTCGTCTTGCGAGACGGAAGTTAAAGACAAAAGTTCTTTGAACTAAACGTAATGTAATAGATTCCTCGGAAATTGGAATAATTGAGGAAAATCAGAACGACTCGACGATCAATTAAAGAAGAACTGATAGAATTCGGTAAGTGAAATCCAAGACTTAATACTTCTAAATTGGATTTGTAAGGAATATGTTGAACAGAGATCATAGACAGATGAGATGGAAAAGTTGGTTCAGATAACCATGCGACTTTACAGGTAATAGTTATGCACGATGCACCAAATCTTTCGGCGGAAAGGAGATTGTCATATGTTATAGTTTATAGAAATGAAAATCATGACTAAAGAACAAGTTTTAACCAGTTTGGAGTTCCCGTGAGTAAGAAGAATTTGAAATTTTCATAGTAGAGGGAGAGGTAGAAAGGATTTATTTTTACAGGATCTTTGAAGGATTTTCTAAATTTCGAGGACGAAATTTCTTTTAAGGGGGGTAGAGTGTAATATCCCGCTTAAACGTGACTTTAACCGTGTTACAGGAACTAAACGAAAGAAATGGCAATTATGGAAATAAGAGGCAATGGCATAATAGTAATTAAGAGGAAAAGGCTTTGTGGATATATATGAAATTTGGAAGAGTTTCTACTCATTTTCTTTCTCTCACAAAATCAGAATTTTTCCTTCCTTTTTCTCCTCATTTTCGCCCCATCCTCCCCTCTACCTTCTTCATCAAATCATCATCCTTTGAGCTAGCAACTTCTCCCAAAATCCTTGTAAGATAATCAAGCTTTGTTGGTGAAACTTGGAGCAAAGAAAAAGCCAAGAAGTAGAAGTTCTCTGGAGTGGAGATTTGGGACTTGAGGCTAGGGTTTTGAAGAGAAGCTTGGCAAAGATTGGAATCATGTTTGAGGTGAGCTCTTAGAGGGTTTTAGAACCCTACTTTGTTTAAGCTTTAAAGTCATAGTATTATGAGTTATTTTGATTGATCCATGCCTTAATCCCTTGTTGGTTTGTAATCCATGAATTGGTATGTGATAATTTGTTCATAGGTCATAGAAATCCTTTCCCCTAAGTTGTGTGATGATTGGGTATGTTTTGGTTAGCCTAGGAAGTGAAATTATGAGTGCTGCTGAAGCCAAAATCGTGCTCCGATTTATGGGCATCGTGCTACGATTTTATGTCCTGTTTTTCATGGAACTCTCGCAGAAAATCGTGCTACGATATTCTCATATCGTGCTACGATATTGGCTCACTTCAGCATCTTATTTTCGTGAGCTTTGGCTTGGTAATGGGGAAGGATAAGGGATAGGCATGGTATTAGAAGATGTATACATGTACTTCTAAGGTATATAGATGTGTTTAGGGATTGGTAATGGGATTATTTATTTGTAAATGAAATCCCTACATTCCCATAACTTGTGCAACTTTAGGATAATGAAAGTATGAGTGAATTACTCACCATAGTTATAGATTAGTTAATAGAGTTGGTTTTCCAACAGTTATAGGAGGCTTATGAGAACGATAAGCCAAGGTTATAGATTACAGGTTATAGATTACAGGTTATAGATTATAGGTTATAGATTACGGGTTATAGATTACAGTATTGTTATAGAATCAAAGTGACAGATTATACATTCATACGTTAAAGTTAAAGAATTAAAGAATTAAAGATCAAAGTTATTGGCGTGCTTGCACGTTTCACAGTCATAGGCATGTTCAGCAGACTCCGGGATACGCCGGATGGGATCTCTCCGAGAGGGTTATCCACATGCAATTTCATAGGGAGTCCGGTGATAGCCTGATATGATAGGAGTTTCACCGGTTCATAGGGAGCTGTCCTCGGGGTTACTCCACCCGGGCCGCACTCCGTAAAATGAACTCAGATAATTGTTTGTTCAACGCTAACAGCTAACATAAAACTGCTATCGAACTGTTTATAGGTTTTATGTTTTATAGTTATAGTTAAAGTTACAGTTACAGTTATAGTCACAGGAACTTACAGTTATAGTTATAGACAGTTATTAGAAAGTGATCTTAGGTCTTCCCCTCGATCACTAAGTCATAGATACAGACATGATCATAGTTATGGATTTAGGCAATTATAGTAAAGTCATAGGCCGTTATGGCAATGGTTATAGACAGTTACAGCAAAGGTTATAGGCAGTTCAAGTTATAGATACAGAAGGACTTATAGTCATAGGCAGGTTTAAAGACTTGGCGATTTCTAGAATTCCCCCAAATTGCCAAGGTAGGCATGGCGACCCTAGGTTCCCTGTGGTTGCCAAACAGTAGGTTGGGTAGAGCTCACTGAGACATTATGTCTCATCCCATTCCTTCTGGTGCAGGGTTACAGGTTAGTCAGAGGTTCGTGATGAAGATCTTCATAGAGGTACTGGATGGAGTGCATTTGCTCGTTGTGTACCAGCTCAGAAGCATTATGGACATTTGTAAAAGTATTGTATAATATTGGATTTTTTTGTACAACGAGTAATATGTATTCTTTCATTTGTGATGTATGAGTTTTATTATTGAATTAATTTTTAAATGTATCCAGTATCAGTTTAACGCACATGCTAATATACTAGTTAAAGTTAGTATGGGTGTTACAGCTAGTATATATAAAGTAAATACATGGTTTTGAACTGACTTTTCCACTTTCAATATATCTTTAAACAAATTTGCCTATAAAAATGCTACATTGTTGTGTCTTATCGTTGTCCATGTCTATTTGGTCTAGGTTTTGAGCCTATTTTTTTCGTTTAAAATTTTAGTATATAGTTTGTATTTTGAGTTTTAATTTGTAGTTTAAGTTTTAATATGTAGTTTAAATTTAATTTTTTTATTAAAGTATCCCGGTCATATCGTATCTTGAATTTTAAAATTTTCCCGTATCGGTGTTGTATTGTATCCGGTATCTGTAACTTCCTAATATTTATATCCTTATTATTATTATTATTATTGAATTTTATATTCGGTATCTTGAATTTTATTATTATTGCTTTATTTATAAATGTGTGTTTTGTGATAAATTTGTTAAATGTAATTATAGGATATGAAAATATTTTCTTTTGATATACATATCTAATTTATTTTAATTGGATTCAATATCTTATTATATTTTTATTCAAATAAGTGATTTGACATATTCTAAATGTCCTGAGATACGACTAATGATTTGGAGTGATCAACACTCATAAAGTTAAAAATCAATTAAATTTTTAGTTTCAACTTTAGTTTCACCATTATTTAAGTTTTAAAATATGACGGAGAACCAAAACGGTAATTAAACATTAATTATTGGACAAAATATATGTACAATTCTTTATGTGTTTTTCGTATGGTTCTTAACTAAAAATACATCTTTGTTGGATATAACAAACTTTAAAAAAATTATGGATTTGAGAAAATTATGGTGAATTTAGCGAAGAACCATACGAAAAGCTCTTAATTATTAATTTACTTAGATTAACAGAAGGGGTATAAATGGAATTTCAGATAATAAAATATTATAGCCAAGCTAGTTAATACGAAGGGTGAGATCTACTGTGGCTAGCATTTGAGTCAGAGTGAAATCGAAAGAGATGGGTGGAGGACATGGACATGGCGGAACAACCTACAAAGGCGTAACTATTCATCAACCTAAGCGTTGGCACACTGTCACCGGCAAAGGCTTGTGCTCTGTCATGTGGTATGTTCCTCTTTCTCTTTTCATTTCTTACCCTAATTTTCTTAATTCAATTTTCGATATTTACTTCTCATTTTAAATTAATTGTTTTTTCTTAGGTTCTGGGTTATGTACAGGGCAAAACAAGATGCTCCTGTAGTATTGGTAACATTCTCAGCAATTTCAAATTAACATTTTATGATAGCAAATAATTGTAACTTTCTTTTTTATTTATTGATTGATCTATTATATTCTATTTTATATTTAGGGCTGGAGGCATCCTTGGGAGGGTCATGGTGATCACGGAGACGAGCATTAATTTTCTTAGGTATGATCATTGGTTGTTAAATTGTGAATTGTATGATACATTGCGAGTAAAAATGTCATTTTTAAGTAAAAAAAACAACTGACTAAATAAAATTATAAGCTCATATGTCATATATGAACCTTAAAATAATTCAAGATTCAAGTCATATATCAAATAACGTGTGATGGTTATACATTGACAAAAAAGGGGTTTGCTTCGCCAAGTTTAGGTAGTGGTTCGTTAGAATGAATTGGGATTCAAGATGAAATTCATGTCCAAATAGATAGATACACACTAGAGATTCATATTGATTGAGTTCAATTTAGAATCAAATTCAGATATAAGTTACAACATTACAACTCATGTATTGTTTAGATACTGATAACTATGATTTATACACCCAATGCATCTAGGACTAGGAGGGTTTGGCAGATGAAGCCGGTGACATTTCAAAATTTGGGTCGTTTTATATGACAGAGTTCCCAGGGATGGACACTGGATGGAATAGTGGGAGGGGACAAATAAGTGTAACTCCGTGGTATTCAAATATTTGGTTTAATAAAACTATCAATTTTGTTTGTTTGTTTGTTCATGAGAGAGTAATTTGTGTATCATATATTGGCTTGTTTTAACGTGTTATCAAATGTGTATGTAATGTGTTTGTTTTCTATGAGTTGGTGTGTTCTTTCGGCGTTTTGTGCGTTGATGCTTTCTAGGTTCTCTGCATTGTTTAGTTAAGGTATTTCTTCCAGTGTCCTATTGATATCAATTGCATTAACAAGTAAGTTCATTCTAGGAATACTAAAAGTGTCCTATCACTGTGTTAAGGTTCCTGAGGCTGCCATTAACTTCATTTTTCCAAGGTGAGTGTTCTCCTTTCATAACTTTTTTAATTTAAGCTTTGAAAACTTAAAATATCAAATTTTTTAAAACCCTAATATTCTTTTCCCTCAAATCCGAATTTGGCTCATGTTTGGTAAAATTTTGGTTACTAGGATTTTGATTTGATTCTTGTTCTTACTTTATTAAGCTCTAATTTTTCTTCTTTCTCTTAATTCTGAAATTTGATTTTTACAAGGTATTTCTTTAGACTAAATGATTTCTATTTTGTGTTTAAGTTGGGTACTTTGGAATTGTTGATGGTTGAGAAAAAGTTTGAGAGTATTAACAAAGTTATTAGAGGTTTTAGTTGATATCGAGTTATTTGACAACTTGTAAATTTTCTTGTAGTAAATATTGGTGGCTGCTCCATGGTTTCAAGTTGTAAAAGTTACTAGTGTTGATGAGTTTGACTCAAGTATCAATAAGATTTGAATCCAAAACTAGTGTTAGAGATTTTATTATGTGAGGATAAGAATAGTTTGAGTATTTGATGAATTAGTTGTTGAGTAATGTTGCTATACTTGACATCAAATAGGATTGGGATAAATATTTTGTTTAGGCATGTTGTCTTTAATTGGCATTGTTTGTAGTTACTAAAAGGTTGTAGAATATTAGCAAACTTATTAGAGAATTTATTTAGTGTAGGGTTGATTCATTTGAGAGATTGTGCAATTATTCTAGTGTTGTTATGCTGACTATTTTATGACTTTGATGTTGTAGGAAATTACTCTTGTTAAAGAGGTTTTCTTGTTTATGGTAATACTTTGGGTGTGTTTTACTAACTGTCTTGGTTTTTATTTGTGTTATGTATATCTCTTGATGACTTTCCAATTGTCCATTGAATCGACACTATCTATGGTTAATGTAATTTTGTTTTACTCTTTTTTGCATCAAGGTATCAATGAAGATGATGAAAAAGACAACGTAGATGATGAATTTCAAGATGATGATATAAATGATGAATTTCAAGATGACGACATAGATGCGGGTGAATTTCAAGACAAAGTTGAATGAATTGGATGATTTTTTATTTAGACTTGCACTTAAAAGCATTAAAATTGACTGAACCATGTATTTTGTTAGGTATCAAATAATGTTAAACATTTTCTTTATTATTATGTGTTAACTCATGTATCAAGAATGAATATTTTAACTCATGTTTATTGTAACACAACCTTTGTGAATGTGGTTAAATTCAATTTTATACGACTTATAATCGAATACATGTATACTATTATTGTAAAATCTTTTCTGAGTACTTTAAAAAAAATGTCTCCTATAAGCTGTAGCTGCAATTTCACTTTTTTTACTATTTCACTCTAAGGCAACAATTAATAACCGTAGTAGTCTATGGCAACAGTTAAAAAACGTTGTCCAAAATGACATAAAAAAGCGTCCCCTTTTTCAGTATTTTAGGCAACGTTTTCAAAGCGTCCCCTTTTCCAGTATTTTAGGCAACGTTTTCAAAAAGTGTGCCCAAAGAGCATGAAAAAACGTCCCCATAGACAATAGGCAACGCTCGAACAGGAGACGCCTGGAAAACGTCCCCTATACTTTTAGGCAACGTTTTTCATAGTTCTGGCAACATTTTTTAATTGTTGCTAGAGAGGATAAATGGTGTAGTGTAATTAACATGAATAAGAATCAAGGGGAGCTTACAAACCTAACCTTGAGGATTGTCAGACCTAGGGGGAGCTTACAAACCTCTCCTGAAGTCAGATTGTTAATTGAACTTAATAACAATTCTGAAGTTTTCACATTTATGTTTTTAACTGAACTTAATTAACTTGGATCAAACTCAGGGGGAGCTTACAAACCTCACACCCTGCAGTTAACTTGTTAATTAAGTTAACAACAATTTTCTGTTTTAATACTTATGTTTGTCATCATCAAAAAGGGGGAGATTGTTGGAACAAAATGTGTTTAACAAGTCTCTTACAAATAAGAGGGAGATTGTTGAAACATTTATGTGTAAACATATCTCTCTTTATGGTTTTGATGATAACAAAGTATTAAAGAGAAAATTGGTTATATGCTAATGCTTTGTTCAAGTGTTTCAGAACCACATGCTTAATGGATATTAATTGATAATGGTTATGAAGAACAAGCTAAAGAGCAAGAAGGAAAGCCAAGAAGCAAGGTTGCAAGGCTAAGAAGAAACTGGTCCTGAAGAAGTGCTCCTGAAGAGAAGCCTCTGAAGAGGTCCTGAAGAAGTGCAGCTTCTGAAGTCTGGGTGCCTCTGAAGAAGTCAACGCAAGTCATCTCCTGAAGCCAGCCTCTGATCCGTACAACTAAGTCAGCTTCTGATCCGTACAAAGAGAGCTTCTGATCACTGTTCAGTGAGAAGCTTCTGAAGCTGATATGGCATGGAAAAGCAACCAGTACTGTGCGCATTTAATGCCTGGAGGTGTCAGAGCAACTCAATGGAACAGTTGTTCCCCTGACCCAAACATTCTCCAGTTTTTAAGGTGGGCCAATTCAAAAATGGCACCTGCCCTGTTCTGACAGATAAAGTGCAGCACACATTTGCAGCAACCTAGTCCAATTGCAACGGCTAAATTCCTGATTTCCAGCAAATCTTCAACAGCTCTATTTTTGTCTATAAAAGGAGGAAGATTTGAAGAAGAAAAATGTTGAAGACTCTTTGAAACGCATTGCTGAAACTCTGCCCTGTTTTCTGTGTAAAAACTGTCAAAGTTCAAATCTCTTAGAAATTCTTCAGTCTTTGTAACTTAGAATTTCTTAAGGTTAAGAGTCTTAACCTGTGTTGTATTTAGAGAACACCTCTGATATTTGATCAAGTGTTCATCCCAAACTTCTTTACTTGTAAACCAGTTTGGTCCCTCAAAGTCTTAGTCTGAATACTAAGCAATTGTAACCTCACTCCTTTGTGGTCTGAGTCAGAAGCCTCTTGTCTTAGTGACTTGAGCATTGAGAAGTCTCTTGTCTTAGTGACTTGAGCAGTGGAAGCCTCTTCCTTGGTGGTTGAGCATAGAAGCCTCTTTCTTTGTGATTGAGCAACTGGAAGTCTCTTCCTTAGTGGTTGAGCAAATTGTAATCTTTGGATTATAGTGAAACTCTCTTGTTGGATACAAGGGGACAGGACTACTTCTCACTTTGAGAAGGAACCTGTATAATTCTGTGTGTCTCTCTTTCCCTTACTCCTTAACTTGTTTTAATCCGCTGCATTCAACTTCTGATATTTGTTCAGAACTGATCATATCAGCCTCTGAACTGAACCTTAAGTTTTGAAAAGAAAAAGAACAAGTTTTTTAGAGTCACACAATTCAACCCCCCCCTTCTTGTGTGTTTGTTTTTCTCACCTTCACAGTCAGAGAGGACGATTCAATCATTGGAGGATTTATTAAGATCGTGCATTTTGGAACAAGGAGTGAGTTGGGAAGCTTGCTTACCGTTGATTGAGTTTACGTATAACAACAGTTTTCATTCGAGCATTGGTATGACACCTTTTGAAGCGTTGTATGGGGGAAGATGTAGAACACCTTTGTGTTGGTTTGAATCGAGAGCAAGATGCGAGACTCCTATCCAGAGTTGTTTTCAGGTATTTTCGAGGGCGAAAATTCTTTTAGGGGGGTAGAGTTGTAACGACCCTATTTTCGTATATTATATTTTTATATATTTTATTTTATTGTTTGGCTATTAAAAATATTTCTCGTAATCGAGAAATAATTATTTGGCGCGAGAATAAGTTCGTAATCGAGTTTTTAGAGTTTTGGGCGAAATTGGGCCAAGAAGGTGAATAGTATTGGGCTTTTGAGTTTATGAGTAGTAATGATCAAGTGGATGAGATGTAGTAAGCTTAGATTGAATTGAAGGGCTAGGATTGATCATGAGAGTTAGTAAGGAATGGATGGCCAAGATTGATTGGATTGGGTTATAAGAGATTAACACAAAGACTTTGACATCACTATTCATTGTTTTGTGGAGAAGAAGAAAACGTGAAAGAGAAGGAGAAAAGAGAAGGGGAAAAACAAGAGAAAGCTAGGGCAAGAGCAAGAGAGCAAGAGAAAGCTTGAGTTTGCTAGGTAAGAGAGTTAGTATTACTTAATCACAAGTGATTGAGAAGGGGAGAATGTCTATTTCTCCATCCCAAACTTCCTCTCACTTTGTCTAGGTTTTGATAGAAAGTTTTTATGGTTTAAAGATGTTAAATGATCATGTTATGCTTGCTTGAATGCTAAGTGATGTTGCTAGTATGTTTAGTTGAAGTTTTGTGAGAGTTATAGTGTTTTGAATGCAAAGGAAAAGTTATGGAAAGTTAGTGTTTTAAACCTAATTTCTTTGCTAGATGCAATCCTTGTTTGTGATTGTTTTTGAATGATGTTTTATGATGGAAAGTTGTTTTTAACATGTCTTAGAAGCTTGGGTAACCTTGAATGAGCAAAAATGGTGGAAAATCACATTTTTACACATAACTGTGCTGTCACGGTCGCTGTAGCGACGGGCTGTCGCTTGTAGCGACCAGGTTCTGTCTGTCTGCGCTTGTAGCGACGGATCTGCGCTTGTAGCGACAAGCCTGCGCTTGTAGCGACCAACTGGGCGCTTGTAGCGACCAGGTTCTGCCTATCCGCGCTTGTAGCGACGGATCTGCGCTTGTAGCGACCAAGCCAGAATATCACACTCAGTTGGGCTGTTCTGGGGGTCTTGGTGCGCGCGGGGATGGCTTTTTGCTACTGCATTTTCAAAATATGTTTTGGAAACTTTGCACACCATTTTAACTCATTCTTAATGCTTCCTAAAGAGTAATTGTTCAAGAAAACGGCACTTTTGTATATCAAATTATTTAATTATTTTGAAAGGGGTTTTGAGTTTGATAATAGTATAAATTGATGTGTGGGAATTGATGAATATAATTGAATTGGTATGGTATCCAAAGGATTGGATTTACCTTAGAAACATTTATGTTTATTTGGAGTTTTGGTTTAGTATGATGTTGTTGATGATGTTGTGAACCATGTTTGATGATTTACGCATGCTTGTATTATGATTGGCCATGAGTGCCTACTTGTTGAAGTTAGCATGAGTATTGGTAGTGTACACACATATTTGAGCATATGTAGGTGTAAATATCAATAATTGCTAAGTGAACATACATGCATTTCATGATGGTATGTATGCTCTTTATGGGCAAGAATGAAATCCAATTATTATTGGTCATATGCACGACCGTCCTTTTATGGCGAATGAGAGGTGCAGAAGTAATCCAGCTTCGGTTGGTCAAGTGTACGACTGTCCTTTTATGGCGAATGAGAGGTACACAAGGGATATAAGTTTATCCAACAGTCCGCCATGACTCTAAAGCTGAGCAAGAATTGGTACCACATGCATTAGAGTGCATTTTAGGAACATACATCCTATTTGACATTAGTGTGCACTTTAGGGATTATGTGTGCATAATGGTTGTTAAGTGGTAATTGTTATTGATGAGTTTTGTGCTTGAGGAATTATGTGTGCATGGTAATTGATGATTGATAATTTCCAATCTATTGACTTAATTGCTTAAAGTGTTGATATGTTTTGAGTACTTGTGATTAATGAATAAATGTTTGACGATAATTGATGATGCATGTGCGTGAGTTAGAATATGCATGATGGGTAAAGTGTAGGTACCCTACTTATTCTTGTGTTGTTTATATTGTGTTGATTTTGTTTTACTAACACTCTCTGTTTTGTGTTATGTGCTGGATCTTTGGGGATCCAGATTTTCAGGAAGACGAGCATATCGTCGAGGATTAGCTGTTGTCGTTTAGAACCTGCGTAGTGGTGAGGGCATAGCTTAGCTATCCTTACTTTTTGTACTAGGTGTTGTATCCTAGTTAGAGTCTAGGGCTCTGATAGTTGTAACACCACTTTGGGTATCTGAACGTGTATGTATAAATTTGGCAATGGTCTCTGTTGTAGATTTCCCTCTTTTGAAAATCTTATGTATATATTTTTGTATATTATATGCATGCTTGGTTATAAGCTGTTTGTTATTTTTCCGTTGCTGTATGTGAATCAAATATATTTTGATCTGTTGATGTTTTATGAAAATGCGTTTTCTTTATGTTGTAACTTCCTATGTCCTTAACGTTTTTTTTATTAAAGTTAATAATCGGCGGTTAAGGGTTAGGGTGTTACACAAACTATCATGAACTAGCTCATCATAACCTGTGTTCCTCTGAAGGCTCACGGCGGTGTCAATTTCGCCCCTCAAGCCTCTCTTATATTGATTCATCTTCCAGTTTTCATTTCCTGCGTACTCATTGTGTGTAGAATAAAAAGACAACTCCTCGAATTTCTTAGTGAACTCTGTAACGGACATGTTACCCTGTTTCAATTCGAGGAATTCTTGTTCCTTCTTCACCTTGTAAGACAAAGGTAAATATTTCTCCAGCATCACTTCCTTGAAATTTAACCAGTTCACTTCTATACCACTCGCCAACATCCTGCGCAGAGCAGATTACCACCAATCTTCCGCTGCGCCTCTGAATTGATTTGTGTCATAGACCACTCTATCAGCTTCTGAACACTCGGCCATTCGGAAGATCATTTCCATCTGTTTTATCCACTTTCTGACTTCCTGGGGATCACCTTTTCCATTGAACTCCGGAGGGTGATGTCTATTAAATTCTCGGAACACTGGATTACCAACCACTGGAGGCGGTGGAGGCTGTTGCTGGAACCCTTGTCCCTGGTGCATCATTTCCATCCATTGATGCTGGGACTGGGCCTGCTGTTAGGCTTGCTGCTGCATCATAAGCATCATCTGTTGATGCTGTAGTGCAGTCTGAGCTTGTTGCTCCTGATATTGTTGTTGCAACGCCTGATGCTGTTGCATCATCTGAGCCCAAAAATCCATGTTAGGGTCTCCTCCTGCTTCCTCATCCGCCTGATTCCTTCTAAGCCTTCCCGGACCTCTTCTCCTCCCAGACATCTTACCATAACTGTCATATACAAGTCAAAGTGATCAGTTCCAACCAGATATAACATTTAGAATAATGTCCTAAATCCAAGAGATCCACATAATTGGATTGTATTTTAATGACCCAAGGCACGATCTAAATCGACCTGCTCTGATACCAAATTGTAACACCCATATAAAGATTGCCTAGGATCTTATACGAGTATTAAAATTTCGTACTGGATACATTAATTTACAATACTGAAAGTTATCTCATAATATTACATCACATAGTAATAATACATCTAAGTGTTTATACATATCCTTTTCTGATAATATACATCATAATACAATATCTGAAAACAATTAACTGAAACATCAAGAAAACCGGCACGCTCAATCCATAGCTTTCTCCTTACCCTTGTTGTGTGCAACCTGTGAACCTGCATCAGAAGGAATGGGATGAGACATAATGTCTCAGTGAGCTCCAACCCAACCTACTGTTGGCAACCACGGGGAACCTAGGGTCGCCATGCCTACTTTGGCAATCTCGGGGATCCTATGATCGCCAAGCTTTAACCTTTCCCACAAAGGGTTTTATCTGATAACTGTATAGCCATGATAACTTAGACTATATCCTGATAACTTAGTGATCGAGGGGACTCCTATGATCACCATCTGATACCCATCTGAGGTATATAATGCCTGATAACATAAACAGTATAAACTGAACACACATGTTAGATGTTAGCGTGTAACAAACATTATTATCTGAGTTCATTTTATGGAATGCCCCCGAGTGGAGTAACCCCGAAGCACATTCCTCTGATAACCGATGAAAATTCCTATCTGAGGCTAATCACCGGACTCCTCTTGTCGTTATGTATACCTGATACACAACTTATCTTTCATGTGTATATCTGATACATCGTTCAGAACATATGCATATCTGATGCATTGTCTGAAATTATGCATATCTAATGCATTGTCTGAATTTATGCATATCTGATGCATTCATTACATAAATAATCATGTGTTACTTAACCTATAATATAAGGTTCTAAGCTTATCGTTCTCATAAGCCACTTAAATCATGTTAGGTATCTAAACCCCTTATGCCTATCTGAGGCCTTGAATAATAATAATAATAATATTCCTGGTATTTGTACGCTAAATGAGTACATACTATTCTGCTTAGCTAAGGGAGACCTGAAAACTAACCCCTTAACTACTTGATAACTTATGGATTAAATACCCATCTCTCTGTATGATATATCCTTGTCCTAGTTTAATCCTTAAAGGTTCATGTATAACCCTTCCCCAAAGCATATCAAAGATCATTGGCATGGTACAGTTGTTTGAAAGTAAAATGTCGTTCTGGATAAGTTCGCTCTGCGATCCCCTGACTTCGCTCTGCGAAATCCTGCGTCTGAACCTACAGACTCTGGCAGGCTAGTTCGCTTTGCGACCTGAGTGTCGCTCTGCGTTCACCTGCGTCTGAACCTTCAGACTCTGAAGTCAGCTTCTGAAGCTTCGCAGAGCGTCTGAAAGCTTCGCTCTGCGAACTCAGCTTCTGATCACTTTGCAGTGCGAAGTCTAGGCGATGGCTAGACAGTATTAAAACTCTGCGACTGTAGCAGAACACAGATTTTCTGAAAAACTTGTTTTAATCTTAAATCTTGATACCCAACTGCTCAATGATCATTAAAAACATGCCAGGGACTCAGTTTAAAACTCTAAAATGTACTGTACTTGAGGATTAAACGGGATCAAGCATAAAATCATAATAGGGGAAAACTAACTTTCTTTCCTAATAACTTAGAAATTTCAGTTATAATCCTCACACAATTAAACCCACAAGGGTATTGCTACTCTATGGAACTCACTTAGTATTGTGCTGATTCTTGACAGCTTTTCTTTACCAAAAACCCTAGCTTGTCTTGCTCTTTCCTTAAGCTTCCTCTTGCTTCAAACTATACCCAAAAGCTTGCTTTCAACTTAAGAAATTAGGGAAGGAAACTGATGTACTAGGTTTGGAGAAGAATCAAGCTAGGAATTGAAGGGAAAACTTGCCAAGGAAGCAAACCCATGATTCAGGTGAGCTCCCTAGGGTTTTATAACCCGCTTTGAGTAAGTTTGTATGTGTAATTCATTTTATGCTAAAATATGGTTTTTGTACTCTAATCCTAATAGTTATCAATTCCTTGCTAATCCTTGTTTTAATCAGTTATTTTGTAATAGAAAATCAGTCCTAACATGGTTGGGAAGCTTGGGTAACTTGGGTTGAGCTAAAATGGTGGAAAAATACGATTTTGAGCAATTTCTGCACTGTCATGGTCGCTACAGCGACCAGTCCGTCGCTGTAGCGAGCAGACCATTTTCAGGTTCTGATCCTGGTCGCTATAGCCATGGATCCGTCGCTACAGCGAGCTCACCAGGACAGCATTTTTCAGCTAAGCTGTTTCGGGTGATTCGGCACGTGTAAGCGACGTTTTTCGCAACCGTTTTCTCCAGAAACTTTAAGGAACTAAAGGACACCATTTTAACTCATCCTAAGGGCCTTTAACGGACAAAAATCATAGAGGAGCAAGGAATAGGTAACGTATGGAAAGTACAAAACAAAGGTCCGAGAAATCGGTAATTAATGCAATTGAGTTAGTAATTCTTGAGGATAACATATGATAACGATATGTCTAGATCCTATGATAGGATTGAAAGATGATGTACACCATTTATGTACAAAGCTTAAGGAAAGTTATAACATTCAAAGCTTCAGATAAGCTTAAGGATTTAGATTTCCAACTAAGTAAGAGGCTTATGAGAACGATAAGCCAAGGACCTTTATTATAGGTTAAGTAGCACACATTTATTTAACGATGAATGTATTAGATATACATATGAGCTTAAGTTAAGAATTTAATGATAAAGATTATACGTGTTCATCAGACTCCGGATTATGCCGGATGGGATTTCTCCAAAAGGGCTATCCACACGTAAGTTATAAGACTATGTTAAACGTGTCCAGCAGGCTCCGGGATACGCCGGATGGGACTTCTCCGAGAGGATTGTCCACACGTATGTTAAAAGATTAAGCATGTTCAGCAGACTCCGGGATACGCCGGATGGGACTTCTCCGAGAGGGTTGTCTACATGCAAGATAAGTTAAGTTGTGTTTAGCAGACTCCAGGATACGCCGGATGGGACTTCATCGAGAGAGTTGTCCACACAACGATAAGAGAAGTCCGGTGTTAGCCTGATATGATAGGAGTTTCACCGGTATGATGGGAGATGTACTTCGGGGTTACTCCACCCGGATGCACTCTGTAAAATGAACCAAGATAATGATTGTTTGTTCAACTCTGACTTACTAACTTTATGATTAAGAATGATGTATATTGATACTTATGAGAAATTATTATGAGAATATGACAAGTAGTCAACAGAGAAACAAAGTGATCATAGGATGTCCCCAGATCACTAATTATAAGTTTAAGTTTAAGGCTAGAATATGATAAGCATAAGATTAAGACATATAGCGATCCTAGTTTTCCCTTGATCGCGAAATATGTAGAGAATGACGGCGATCATAGGTTTCCCCGAGATTGCCAAAAGTAGGCACGACGACCCTAGGTTCCCCGTGGTTGCCAACAGTAGGTTGGGCTAGAGCTCACTGAGACATTATGTCTCATCCCAATCCTTCTGGTGCAGGTTTACAGGTAAGCAAGAGGTTTTCAGATGAAGTTCTTCAGGGAGACGCTGGAGGGAGTGCAGTTGCTCGTCATGGACAAGCCCAGAAGTTTATCAGTATATGTTTAAGTATTTGTAGATGATATTTGGATAACTGTATAAACGAGCCAACTTGTACTCATTCAATTGTATGCATTATTATTATTATTATTATTGAAAATTTTAATGTATCCGGTATCAGATTAATACACATGCTAAATATTCTTGATAATTTAGTATGGATGTTACAACTACTCTTTATATAATATGGGTTCGGGTCACTCACACTAATGAGTTTAATCACATTTAACTCTCACAATTATTTTCTCTACCTTTTTACTTCATTTAAACCTCTCATATTACTTATACACCACTATTCTCTAAAATTCAAATTTATAGTTCTAACATAATTACAAAAATGTCACTCACCCATAAAATGACTAAAATAGCCTCAACACTAAAAATTTCACTAACCCACCAATCACACATCAAATAATCAATTATAAAATATAATAAATAAATAATAATAATAAATAAATCTAATTCTAAAAATCGGGTTGTTACATGGGGAGTGAAATATTTTCTAATATGTTTTGCATAAGAGGGGAGGGGAGTGTATATTTTAACATAGGAGGGGAGGAGGGTGTAATTCAAGCATCTTTCAAGGGAGGGGGGTGTAATTTACTCATAAATAAAATTGAAATTAAAAAAATTATTGGGTCAATCACACACAATAAATCTAATTACAAACCCTTTGATAGACAAAAAATAAATAATTGAGCAGTTTTAGCTTTCTGGGGAGGCGATGAAATTTCGATGGATCTGATTTTGTTTTCTTCAATATGAATTGAGTTTTGGGTTTCATTTTATTTCACAAAAGAAAAAGTTGCAGAATATGGAGATTTGGATTTGGAGAAGATGAAGCGCTGAATAGGTATTGTGGATAGACTAGGTAAGGCACATGGGTTGTTTAAATAAGATTTTTTAATCTCAACCATTTATTTTTGATCTGATAGTTGATAATTATTCTCATCATTCTCATAACATACATCCTATATATATATATATATATATATATATATATATATATATATATATATATATATATATATATATATATATTATGACATATCACAATCATCTTCCATTATCAAAGGCAATCAATGGTTGATCTTTCAGGCTATCATACCCACTATATCCAAGGTTATAAGTATCACTAGTTTCATTATAAATACTACAAGATGCCTCATGAAGTAAGCGTTGACTCTCCTCAAAATTTTGCTCTGTATCATTCCAAGGATGCTTCTCCATTAACCTTATGCCATCCAACTCCATAGCAACTTCCCTCATACTAGGTCTTTCATCACCTCTAAGTCTTAAACACCTTGCAGCAAGAATAGCAACCTCCTTAATTTCCTCCTTGTTTTCATCATTTAAAATACCAACTTGAATGGCTTCAAAAATTCTATCTTGTTTTAAACAAGACAAAAAGTGCATAGCAAGATTAATGGTCTCTTCAGGCCTATTAAAAGAAAGGGGTTTGTCCCCTGTTAGAAGCTCTGCAAGAACTACACCAAAGCTATAAACATCACTTTTATCGGTTAATTGATGTGTTTGCATATACTCTGGGTCTAAGTATCCAAGTGTTCCTTGCACCATTGTTGCTATCTCGGTTTGATCAAGTGGAACCAATCTTGATGCTCCGAAATCTGAAACTTTTGCAGTGTAATTTTCATCCAAGAGAATGTTGGTACTCTTAACATCTCTATGGATAATAGGAATTGATGCAGCTGAATGTAGATATGATAAAGCTCCAGCTGTCTCTGCTGCTATCCTTAAACGTGTTTTCCATGTTGGATTATTAGTTTTATCTTTACAATTTTGTATGAGATCGAAAAGTGTTCCGTTGCTAACAAATTCATACACCAATGAAGGAACTTCTGTCTCCAAACAACACCCTAAAAGTTTGACAACGTTCCTATGATTTATTTGGGACAGAACAACTACCTCGTTAATGAATTGCTCGATCTGATTTGCGTCTATTATCTTGGACTTTTTGACAGCGACGATTTTTTTATCGAGCAAGATTCCTTTGAAAACTGTACCAAAACCTCCTTTGCCGATGATTAAGCTTTCATCGTAGTTTTTTGTGGCTTTCTTAAGTTCCTCTTCTGTGAATATTTGAGCTGATTGTGATGTGTCTTCTCTTGTTGATAGTTGTTGTAGCAAAATTGAACCTCCATTTTGTTGAAAGAATTTTTGCTTTAGTTTGATGAGTTTCCTTTTTTGGTATGTCAAGTATAGAGATGAAACCGCCACAAATAGGATTATTAGTCCAGCACTTGATCCTGCATTTAAAATGTGTTGTAGAAAATTCTTAAATTGTTTAATAAATTAATATCAATAGCTAAGATGATGAATGCCTTAATCATACAACTTTGTGAGTTAAGATCCTCTCCATTTGCTTAAAATAAATGGAAAATGTCATTTGGTGAGAGATAGATACAAAAAGTATGTAGTGGGTCCCCCACTTAGTGGGACACACCACTATTAATTATTTTCAAACTCCTTTGTGTCTTTATCTCTCCAAATAGAAGAAATGGAGAGACTGATAAATGGAGAGGATCTTGACTCCAATTTTGTGGTCTTAACCCTTCGACGCTTTTAGTAATCTGGAGTTCGACATAAAGTTAAATAAATGTAACTAAAAATTGTTCTAGTGAGGTCGAGTATTCTGAACTAATTCAATCTTAACTAAAACTAGTGACAATACATAGATTATATATACTAATAACTTGAATTGACAAAAAATTTGGGATATGGTTAGTGGCTTACCAATGGCAATCTGGGTAATAACATCTCGTCTATGACAACCTCCTGCCTTTGTTCCATTTCCAGATTGTCCATTAGGACAAAAACATTCATAAAGCCCATCTGTGTTTCGACAATGTTTTTCACTTATGCATGTGTTATTCAATGTCTTACATTCGTCGATGTCTGCAGGTGTATATAAACAATAATTGTATTGTAAAAAATTAAGTGGCGTAAAAAAATGAAATTGTTTTAAAATCTAATATATATTTATTCGTTGGTGTATTAAAAAAAAAGTGTAACGAATATGTGAAATAACTTTATTTTTAACAATCTTTAGTTTCCTACATTTTATGTCTTTTGTTAATGAGAAGTACAAAATTTTATATTTATATATATATATATATTTTGCAGTAAACTATGGTAGGCACACTTGGTGGGATCTCCTCCGGAAACCTAGTTGATACACAAAGTGCATTCTCTCCTACTAACCGACTTTTCTAGACACGTAAGAGTTAGGGATCAAACCCCGGTCACTTACTTAAAAGGCATAAATCTCTTAATGTTTAAACCAATTGATTGTTGTCAACAAAAACATATACTTGGGACAAAAAATATATATTTTAAACTAAATAAATAAATTAAATAATATTGAGAAGAAGACGAATTAAATTACCTATGCAGCCATCTGGATGATACGGGTTTCCTTCATAACCTTCCTTACATTTACAATGGTAACCAAAATCAATGTCCACATCAACACAATCGCTATTCTTCTTGCAAGCATAATCATCTTCCTTACAATTTTTACTTCCCACACTCCAATCAAGAATCAATGGAAGCTCGGTATAAGGAAAATTATCCAAATGAGCAACAGAAAAATTATAGGAGCCATCTTTAACAACAAAAGAATAGCTACATCCCCAAAATTCAGTGGAATTAAGAAAATCAAAAACTTGTACACTTATATTCCTCATCATATGTGGAATATCAACTTGACAACAACCAATACCCGAACATGTTCCGTTTTCAATTCGATTTCGATTACCATAACATCTTGTTAAGCAACCGGTTGAATATGTTTCTTCGTTGTAAATGCTGTTGAGATAACCGTAACTGTCACAACCAACCGTTATGAACTTGTTTTCCATGCTTGATATCCTAAAAACAGCAGTGTCTAAAGTGGGTTCATTGGAATTTTCCCTACCACAATAACTGGAGACAAAAAATGACACTTCAAGTGTTCCTTGGAGGATGTTTATGTTGTACACTTGTACATTGCCCCAAAGTAATTTTGTGTCATTTTCACATACGAGTTCAAATTTTGGCTCGAGAAAACATGGCCCTTGATTTGGTATTGATGATATTGATATTCCAAATGGAAATGGAATTTTGACATCACCACATGTGTTTTTGCAACCGGGTAAGGATGAAGAAAAGGATTCATTGGATGCAAATACTATTGTAACTATTAAAATTGTGCATAATTGCGTGAGGTTTGTGCTTAGTTTCATTGCGTTTATTTCAATTGGGTAGTTCATTGCAATTCTTTGTAGAAAAGGGAAGAGAGTTTTATTTATTTATATAAGATTTTTATAATTATTATATATATTTTTTATTTTGTGAGTTTGGCTGCTAATTATGTTTTGTTGACTTGGAACGAAGATTGACATGGTATGGTCGCAAAAAAGTAAGACCTGAATATTTAATAAAGAGTTGTAAAAAAAAAAAAAAGTAGTTCATCACAGCTAATTATGTGTATGATTTTAAACGGGGTTAAGGTAAGAATCAAACATTTTCATTAATATTACAGTTGTTGAATAACTATCGGTCTAAAATATGTTTACACTTTTAGTGCATATGAATTATAGAGTGTAACATTTTAGCAATGTTACATAGATAAAAAAAAAAAAATAATCTAATCTGCGTGTCACACCAGCGTTTATGCATAGTCGTATGTCTCAAGTGTCCAAAACCAAATAATCTTTATACTACAGCGTTGAAATCAATTTTTTTTTATAGGGGAAAAACCAAAATTCGCTCCTATATATTAATCTTTATATTTTTATACGACACTTAATTTTACAAATATTAATAATTAAAATAAATAACTTTCATTATATCTCACGTGTCTAAGTACTAATATTAAATATAGACACATATCTTAACTAAAATTAAATATTGGTTTACGTTTTTTTATCTTGTGGTTTTTTTCAGAGAAAAGATCAATAAAACTGCATATACTTCTTTTGGCCAATACCCATTCTTTACCAACCGAAAGCAGCCTTTGTAAAAACTAGTCGCATATACTTTAGCCGGCATAGCAGCCCATAGAATTTGATAGTATCTCACACTAAAATGGTGAGTGTTCTTCCGTGAAAATAATGTAATACAATTATTATTGTGAAAAAAGATTCAATGAAATTGTTAGTTAATTTTTATATAGGAAATTAGTACAATTATTCGTACGAGGAAACTGAAAGTCAATTTCGATTACCTTCAACACATGAGTATGATCCTCTTCATTTCTCAAAATGGAGGATGCCATTTTGAAAGACAAACACACAAAATAGATAATAGAAAATCACTAACCGATCCCACTATTATTAATTTTTTTTATTTTAAATTTTTTTGTGTCTTCACCTCTTCACATGAAAGAAATAGAAATGATCTTAAATGACTAATTTATATTTATAATCCTAAAACCTCTCCCTAAACAATTACTGTAACACCCATACTAATGTAATCTAGAATATTAGCATGCGCGTTAAACTGATACTGGATACATTTAAATTTTCAATAATAACAATACATTACAATACAACTGAATGAGTACAATTGGCTCGTTTATACAATTATCCAAATATCATAGAATACACTTTCATATACATATATAATCTGACAACCTCCTGAGCGTGTCCATGACGAGCAACTGCACTCCATCCAGCGTCTTCCTGAAGAACTTCATGTGAAAACCACTTGCTTACCTGCAAACCTGCACCAGAAGGATTGGGATGAGACATAATGTCCCAGTGAGCTCCAGCCCAACCTACTGTTGGCAACCACGGGGGAAACCTAGGGTCGCCGTGCCTACTCTTGGCAATCTTGGGGATTCCTACGATCGCCATCATTCTTACATATTTCGCGATCAGGGGAAAAATCTAGGATCGCTATATGTCTTTATATTATCTTATACTTATCATATACATAATCTTATGCTTATCATAATCTCGTCTTAAATTTAAACTCATACTTAGTGATCTGGGGACATCCTATGATCACTAACTTTCTCTGCTGACTACTCATCATATTCTCATAATAATTCATAAGTATTAATATACATCATTCATAATCATAAGGTTAGTAAGTCAGCGTTGAACAAACAATCATTATCTTGGTTCATTTTACGGAGTGCATCCGGGTGGAGTAACCCCAAAGTACATCTCCCATCATACCGGTGAAACTCCTATCATATCAGGCTAACACCGGACTCCTCTTATCGTTGTGTGGACAACTCTCTCGATGAAGTCCCATCCGGCGTATCCCGGAGTCTGCTGAACACAACTTAACTTTGCATGTAGACAACCCTCTCGGAGAAGTCCCATCCGGCGTATCCCGGAGTCTGCTGAACATGCTTAATCTTTTAACATACGTGTGGACAATCCTCTCGGAGAAGTCCCATGCACTCCATCCAGCGTCTTCCTGAAGAACTTCTTCTGAAAACCACTTACTTACCTGCAAACCTGCACCAGAAGGATTAGGATGAGACATAATGTCTCAGTGAGCTCCAGCCCAACCTACTGTTGGCGACCACGGGGGAAACCTAGGGTCGCCGTGCCTACTCTTGGCAATCTTGGGGATTCCTAGGATCGCCATCATTCTTTACATATTTCGCGATCAGGGGAAAAATCTAGGATCACTATATGTCTTTATCTTATCTTATACTTATCATGTAACACCCATATAGAGATTGTCTAGGATCTCTTACGAGTATTAAAATTTCGTACTGGATACATTAATTTACAATATAAAAAGTTCATTCAAAATATTACAACCCAAGGTTTATACAACACCTCTTGATACATGTACATCAATAATACAACAACATATAATACAGTCAGCTATAAAACATATAACATCAGCACGATCATTCCGAAGCTTTCTCCTTACCCTTGTTGCGTGCTGCCTGTGATCCTGCCTGTGAACCTGCACCAGAAGGAATGGGATGAGACATAATGTCTCAGTGAGCTCTACCTAACCTACTGTTGGCAACCACAGGGAACCTAGGGTCGCCATGCCTACCTTGGTAATTTAGGGGAAATACTAGAATCGCCAAGTCTTTAATTCTATCCCCAAAGGATATAACCCGCCTATAACTATAACTGTAATCTACCTGTAACTGTAAAACCTCCTATAACTATAACTTTAACTATAACTGTGAAACATAATACATATGAGGTGTTTTATGTTAGCTGTTAGCGTTGAACAAACAATTAATCTGAGTTCGTTTTACGGAGTGCATCCGGGTGGAGTAACCCCGAAGTACAACATCCCTATGACCCGATGAAATTCCTGACAATCAGGCTAACACCGGACTCCCTATGAAACGTGTGGACAACCCTCTCGGAGAAGTCCCATCCGGCGAATCCCGGAGTCTGCTGAACACGCCCTATGACTGTGAAACGTGCGAACACGCCATTATCTTTGATATATAATTCTTTAAATTTAACATATAAACATGTAATCTGTTACTTAATCATATAACAATCCTATAACGTATAACCTATAACCTATGATTCTTGGCTTATCGTTCTCATAAGCCATCTATAACCGTTGGAGAACCAACACTATAAACTTATCTGTAACTATGATTGCCAAAGCATTCCTATTGCCCTTGTATTCTGAAATGAATACGTCTATAACCTTGTTCACCTATTATAGGTTCTTGCCTTATCAAGTCATATGCCTCCCTTAATAATCTATACATTCTCTAAGGAATAGATCCTCTAAATACTTAGTAGTGATACCTAGCCATTGCACGTTGCTTAATGAGTTTGAAGTAGTATTGGACGGCTAGAATGGTGCAAGAGCTGATGAAAAACAAAGTAGTTCCTGTATGTTGTGGAATCGTGACACGATTTGGAAATCGTGTCACGATTTTCTACCCAGAAATCATGGTATAATCTGCCTACAAAATCGTGACACGGTTGCACAATCGTGACACGATTTTGCGTGCAGTTGGACAGCATAGGCAAGTTCAAAACATGATTTTCACCATTCTTGGCTTATCCAAGCATACCCAAACATCACAACAGCTTATGGGATAATTCTAAGGCATATGACAGCTTAAAACACATGTGATCAAGAAATTACAAGCCAAAAGGAACTAGGACATAAAATTTGCAAACTAGCTCATATTACTATAAACATCAAAGCTTATACAAAGTGGGTTCTAAAACCCCCTAGGAGCTCACTTTAAACTTCAATTGATGCTTGCAAAGTTCAGAAATCCAAAGCTCTAGCTTCAATTTCAAAACCTCAACTTAAGAGAGCTTCCTATCCTTGGCTTTCTTTAGCTTCTTCTTGCTCCAAATTTCCCCAAAACAAGCTTGCTTGGAACACAAGAGTTTAGGAAGGAGTTTAATAGATTAAGGGGTGATGATTGATGAGATGATGATGGTGATGATGGAGGGCGAAAATGAGAGAGAGGGAGGGAGAAAATTTCAGATTTTCTTGAGTGAGAGAATGAGTGAAAATTGTGAATAAAATTCATATTTATCCATTAAGTCATTTTCCCTCTAATTACAACTTTGCCATTCCCCTCATATAATTCCTATAACATTGTTAAATGTCTCGTTTAAGCGGGATATTACATATCATATACATAATCTTATGCTTATCATAATCTCGTCTTAAATTTAAACTCATACTTAGTGATCTGGGGACATCCTATGATCACTAACTTTCTCTGCTGACTACTCATCATATTCTCATAATAATTCATAAGTATTAATATACATCATTCATAATCATAAGGTTAGTAAGTCAGCGTTGAACAAACAATCATTATCTTGGTTCATTTTACGGAGTGCATCTGGGTGGAGTAACCCCGAAGTACATCTCCCATCATACCGGTGAAACTCCTATCATATCAGGCTAACACCGGACTCCTCTTATCGTTGTGTGGACAACTCTCTCGATGAAGTCCCATCCGACGTATCTCGGAGTCTGTTGAACACAACTTAACTTTTCATGTAGACAACCCTCTCGGAGAAGTCCCATCCGGTGTATCCCGGAGTCTGCTGAACATGCTTAATCTTTTAACGTACGTGTGGACAATCCTCTCGGAGAAGTCCCATTCGGAGTATCCCGGAGCCTGCTGGACATGTTTAACATAGTCTTATAACTTACGTGTGGATAGCCCTTTCGGAGAAATCCCATCCGGCATAATCCGGAGTCTGATGAACACGCATAATCTTTATCATTAAGTTCTTAACTTAAGTTCATATGTATATCTAATACGTTCATATTCTTGTGCATATCTAATGCATTCTTTAAGTAATCATTCTTAAATGCTTAACCTATAAAAGGTTCTTAACTTGAACATTGGATCATTCTTGTGCTTACGCACACTTAATTGAGTGCATTCTCATTCTCATTAATTCTTATCTTAAGTACTTGTAAGTACGTCTAATACTTTACTACAAGCTTTTGCATATTAATGCATTTCTTAGGGAATCAATCTCCCAATACTTAACATTTGAGTGTAGGGTCATAGGCTTATCGTTTCCATAAGCCACCACTTGATTGTTGGAAATGTTCCCATACCCGTCTGAACTTTGCCCTCACAATTCTAAATAATTCTAAGTTATGATACAATCCTTGTTCCTTATAAATTCATCCATTTGGGAGCTTCTTGGACGAGTTAAAATGGTGTTTAATGATTCTTAAAAGTTGTTGGAGAAAACAGATGTGAAAAACGTCACCTACGCGCACCAGAACACCCAAAACAGCTAAGCTGTCATGAGCTGTCCTGGTGTGGTCGCTGTAGCCACAGCCTGGTCGCTATAGCGACCGTAGGCAGAACCCAAAAACGTGCTTGGTCGCTATAGCGACGAACTGGTCGCTGTAGCGACCATGACAGTTCAGAAAACTCAGAATTTGCATTTTTTTCATCATTTCAAACCATTCCAACTTACCCAAGCTTCCCAAAGGTGTTAAAAAGGATTTTCTTTTGCAATTAAACAGTTTAAACATAGTTGAACAAGGAATTAACACATAACAAAGAATTAGGCTATATTTTCTAAACTTTACTCAAAGTTATAAATACACTCAAACTTACTCAAACGGGTTCTTAAACCCTATGAAGCTCACCTTAAGCCTTGATTGGTGCTTGTTAAGCTTATTCCAAAAGCCCTAGCTTGTTTCTTGATCCTTCCTTGTTCTTCATAACTTCCTCTTGTTCTAACTCCCCAAAATAAGGCTTGCTAACCAAGGTTCCACAAAATCTGATGAAGTTTAGATGGATAGGGGTGAGGGATGATGGTGATCGAATTTCTTAGAGAGAGGGAGGAGGAAAAACTGATCTTGTAGAGAGAGAATGGGAGGAAGGATATGAGAAAAATATCTTGCCTTCCCATATTTAAAATTCCTCTCTTCCATAATTACAAAATTGCCATTGCTTCCATTTAATCCTTAATCACCGATAAAAGTTACGTCTAAGCGGGATATTACAATTACCCTCCAAATCCTTAATGGAAAAATTTGGTATTTTATAATCATATAACATTACTATACATGACCATTTCAACTTTATGTAGAAGGTCAACAACATATGGTGCTCTAAAGTCAAACGTGTCAAACGCAAATAATACAAAAGCATGTTGAATTTTAGAACACATTTTCTCATGTTTGACCACTTTGTTTTACGCAACTTTAAGGGTTGCATGTCCTACCGTAGAAGCCCCGACCCCTAATCTCGTAAGTGGAGAAACCCCGTCAAATCCACACATGCTTGTTTTTCTTCTACCCATTTGTACACCTTAACATTTGTAGCCTAAGTTTCGACCTTACATCTAGTGGGTCAATCAAGAAGTTCACTAAAGTCTCCTTCTTCACTGATAAACATGTCCTCCTAAATATATCAAAAGGGGTATCCCTAACACGGTCATGTCTGTACTTAAAGCTGGAAAGCTTCTTATAATGAATTGCATGCTCCCCAAAAGTATCCAAGCACGCCTTATGGTAAACAGGGAACACCTCATCAATAGAAAATGGTGTAATCATAAGGTGATATTTAAGGATAGTATGATACTCAACTAGTGACATATGCTGACCTAGCCCATCAATAAGGATAGCTAGAAGAAAATCCTGAGCTTGTGCTACTTGCAAACACCCAAAAACGGTCTTCTGTCTTGTGGTCATGTCAAACTTCACTTTCATATCTTTAATACTTTTACTAAAAAGGGCAGTCACCAAAATATGTTGTGCGCTTTAGAATCGACAATGTCCTTGCTAATAAAACTGCTAACGTCAAAACATGGAATCCTACCACGAAGACCATCCAAAGTATTCTCAAAATCCGAGTCCATACCACTTATCATGTTGTCTTTCAAAATATAGTATTGTAGCATCCAAGATTGTGCCCTGGAAGCCACAAAAGCATATGAGAAAGCTTCTAATGTCGAGTACCAACCCAACCCTCTAAAAAGGCCTAGCGGTGCAACTTGTTGTCCGCTTGCCTTCCATTCATGTGTAATTATAATATTACGTATAAATCCCAAAAAAAATTGACATTTTTATTTTGATAATTTCTACCTCAAATTTTCCTCCAAAACCTCCGATGGTACTTCGATCATTGCAACATGGTCTTGTTGATTCACAACTTAATTATTGGTTTTCGTTTCTTACTCATGCATCTTGAGTGATCTACACACAGTTGTAGAATAGTGTATTTGTATATATTATTATATAATGTTTGGTTCGTTTAGTAGTGTATGCCTTTGTATTAATACAATAGCGTGATATTGTAACATTCCTTTGTTGTATATACAATGCATTGAGCTAAATTGGTAGATCTGTTTCATGAAGAGACATGTTAGATCTGAAAATCTTTCTTGGTTCTGTACATGACAGCTTGAACTTGACTGTTGTTTCTTTGGTGTCATCATATATATATATATGCAATACTCACTTTTGTGATAATATTCACTTTACACATAAAAATGAATTAATTTATCACGTTAGAGGAGTCAGATCCTTAAATTAGTAGTCACCTAGTGGATAACCATATCACTCAACAAGTTAACTGCCTCCAATAGTCCCACTGCTTCAATATCTTGGGGTCACGGTCATCCCCAATATACCATATTACACGAGCCTTTATCATAGTGCTATCAATAAGTTAATAGTTCAAAATTATATTTTCTTCAAAAAAAAGTAGTTCAAAATTATTATTGGATTATTCATAGATATATATTACAAAGTCTATTTAAAGAACTTATTGGATGATTAGATCATCCACACATAATACACAATCTAGCATAAAACCAAATGAAAGCTATGGATTCAACATGTCACTAATAATCATCTTCCATCATCCAATAAGGACATTGGTGCATGAACTTTCAAGATGTCATACCCACTATATCCATTGTTGCTGCTATCACCAGTTTCATAATTAGTGTTGGATGATGTATCTTGAAGTAAGGATTGAGTTTCATCTAGATTTAGCTCTGAATTGGTCCAAGGGTGCTTTTCCCCTAACCTCATACCTTCCAACTCCATAGCCACTTCTTTCTTGCTAGGTCTTTCACTACGAGAAAAACAGCTTTTAGAGACCGAAAATTCAGTCACTAATTTAAGAAAATCAGTCACCAAGTCAGTTAGTGACTGATTTGGCGACTAGCTAAAAGCAGTGGCTAAAACACTGGTCGCTAATGTGTAGCAACTGATTTAGCGACTGATCGTATAGAGACTGGGTTAACAATGGATTTTAGACACTGATTTTGTGACCAAATACTAGAGCCTGATTCGGCGACTGATTTTAAAGACCGAAGTAGTGACTAATTTTATCAAAGTAGTGAAATAATTTGGGGTCTCTAAATCATTTTTTCAGTAAAAAAATATAAATCATATTTCACAAATAATTACATTCATACATTAAATTTTTATACATAATACATTGACTCAATATACATAGTCCAACTCTACCATTTTGTTTAGATAAGGAAAACAAATGTTATTACATAAACATAGTAATGAAGACTCTAAGGTGAGCCAAACACCACCAATAGACCAATGAGTGCCACTAGAGTATAATTAAGCCTATCAATTTTGGATGTTCTCTTCAATTATTAGACAACATTGTTGTATTTTAACTACTTCTATGAAATGGAAAGCCTCCCTCAACACACAATTTTTTAACATTGTTGTCTTCATTAAGAGCCAGACTTCACCTTGTAACCTTCATTTGAGCATAGTTAGGATGCTTTGGCTGAGTAACCCAAACATGCCTTACATAATTCCTGCACAACAATTATAACAATGCACAATAAGGATACAATATGATACATACATTTTGTCTACATGTTATAACAGGGATGATGATGAAGATAAGTAACCATATGATTTTATCTTCACAATCATGCCACAAAAGACCTGATATTTATAGTTACTTCAATGCAAAAAGAAACAAACGCTTGATATTTAAAGTTATTCAATGCAATAAGAAGAATAAAAACCATTACGTACAAAAAGCATCAGTTGAAGAGAAATGAGACCAATCATCCAAATAATTCAACAACACTAGTTATGATGCTTCATATGCTTCTTATTTGTAAATCATTTGTTTCTAAGATGACTTTTCAATTCAGCTAAAAAGGAAAATTATTTGATAAAAACAAGGGAGAAAAATAACTCACATACATACACCAACTACATGTATGGATCCTCTCATTGACCTAACAAATGGGAGTACTCCATCAACTAGTTCATGCATTTTAACGTTGCAATTCCAATCAATTGACAATACAAATTAACAAACCATTAACAAACATAGAGACATAAAGTTAGCATACCTCAGCCATTTTTCAAAGAATAGCCATAGTCATTATTTCTCAAATACAATAATTGGCAGTGTCGCCAGCGATGGTACATCTACACCAATATAATTCTGCATTATCTTCCAGTAATAATAACATATTCAATGGTCTAATAACAATAACATACTTAATTCTTCATGGACGTTAGTGTAATTATTTTACACTGTCATGTGGTTTTATCTCCACCATCAAGCCACACAACTAATGAATTATTGAATCTAAGGCTTACCCAAGGGTCTTGATTCAACAACAAAACTAACAACAGAACTAGAAGAACATGGATTGTATAAAAAAGAAAAAGAAGCTAGGGTTTTAAATAAAAATTGGGGCTTTTTTCTTTTGAAGAATAAACTGGGCAAAATAAGAATAGAAATACTTACCCTCGGAGAAGACAACACTACGGTGGCTTAACGGCGACAATAGAGTTCCGGCACGGTGGTTCTATCAAAATAATTCTGAATCTAAAAGAAATTGAAAGATAACGAAACATATCAAAAAACAAGGAACATGATTAAGAGAGAGAATAAACATGACTGTCAATGGTCTTACCACGAAGGAGTAGAGGAGGAGGATGACAATGAAGTTGCTCCTCTCGAAAAACCAATCGAACTAGAAGATAGGTCTCGTGATGGTGAACACAAAAGGTGTCTCCTTTTGTCTGATATTCTAGTCGGATTGTGGTCGGATCTGGCTTTGAAAGGTTTTAAATGGTGGTGAAAGAAGAGTGGAGGCGCCTCTGTTTCTTTTTGAGGTGAGAGAAAATAAAATAAGAAGTGTGTGTGTGAAACGTGGAAGGGGAACTAAAGGAGAGAAGAGAAAAAAATATAAATAATATTATATTATAGTACTCAGCATCGTAATATTTCGGTTTAGATCAGGACTGGATTTTCAGTTGCTGGAGAACAAGTCGCTAAATCGGTCACGAAATTAATTTTGCGACTGATTTGGAGACCAACATATGGTTGACTTATAATATCAATGGTTTGGTCTCTAAATTGGTCTCTAGAGTGACCAATTTATTTCGGTCTCTAATACGGTCACTAAATAGCAGTTTTCTAGTAGTGTTTCCTCTCCTTTAAGTCTCAAGCACTTTACTGCTAGAATAGCTACTTGCTTGACTTCCTCCTTATTTTCTTCATTTAAGATGCCAACTTGAAGAACTTCAAACATGTGATTCTCTTTTAATAAATATAGGAAGTGATTAGCAAGACTTCTTTTATCTTCTGACCTAATAAAAGAAATAGGTTTCTCTCTAGTTAAGAGCTCTGAAAGAACGACACTAAAACTATAAACATCACTTTTATCTGTTAATTGGTGTGTTTGCATATACTCTGGATCTAAGTATCCAAGAGTTCCTTGCACCACTGTGGCTATCTTAGTATGATCAAGTGGAACTAATCTTGAAGCTCCAAAATCAGACTTTTGCAGTGTAATTATCATCCAAGAGAATGTTGGTAATCTTAACATCCCTATGAATAATCGGTATTGATGCAGCTGAATGTAAATAGGATAAAGCTCCAGCGGTTTCTGCTGTTGTCCTTAAACTCATCTTCCAAGTTGCGTTATTAGCTTTATCTATATTGTGTATGAAATCGAAAAGGGTGCCATTGCTAACAAATTCATAGACTAGTAAAGGAACTTCTGTCTCCAAACAACATCCCAGGAGTTTGACAACGTTTCTATGATTTATTTGCGACAGAACAACTACCTCGTTAATGAATTGTTCCACTTGGGTAGCATCCATTATTTTGGACTTCTTGATTGCAACAATACTATTGTCTGCTAAATTTCCTTTGAAAACTGTACGAAAACCTCCTCGGCCAATAATTAAGCTCTCGTCAAAGTTGTTGGTTGCCTTCTTAAGTTCATCTTCTTTGAATATTTGAGCAGTTCCTGATGTATCTTCTCTTCTAGAGAGTTTGCGTAACAAAATGAAACTGCCATTTTGTTGAAAGAATTTCTCTTTTAAATTTTTTAGTTTTCTTCTCTGATATATCAAGTACAACGCTGCAATCCCCACAAATAGAATAATAAAACCCGCACTTGCTCCTGCAATAATTTTTTTTTTCAAGGCAGTGAAACGCCGACACAATCACGAATGTTTGACATGATATACATAATAGTCTGCTGACATATAGACACCACATGATAAGAGTTTCAGAAGAGGAACTTAATTGAATGTAAACACATGTTAAGGCATTGTGTTAGTGTTAGCTAGGTACCTACATGAGTCAAACACCAAATAAGCCCTCAATGTAGGTCGAAGGCCATTTTTGAATTAACTTTCCCCTTATTTAAAAGCAATAATTTGGGGATAATAAATTGAGATTATGCTTAGTTTCTTACCTGGAGCGACCTTTGCAAGTACATCTTTTCCACGACACCCTCCTTCTTTTGTTCCTTTTCCAGATTGACCCTCGGTACAAAAACATTCGTGAGAGCCATCTGTATTGCGACAATGATTTTCATCTATGCATATATGATTTGATGTCTTACATTCATCGATGTCTGCAAATGCATATAAAAAAAGGCTTAAATATGTGTTTAGTCCCTGTAAATAGGGCTCGTTTGAATTTTCGTCCCTGTACTTACTAATCCTTCCAACATTTCTCTGCAATTATTAATCATTTGAGTTTTGGTCCTAATTACATCTGAACGTCTATGTGGCACAGGATTACTTATGTGGCAATGACGTGGCACCATTTGACTGGGACATGACTTGTTGACTAAGCAAATTCCACCCGAAATGACTATTTTGCCCTTAATACATTCAGACATGTGAGAAAAGACCATTTTACCCCTAGCCTCTACTACCTAATTTTTTTCACCTTTCTTCATCTTCTACCCTCCTTTTCTTCATCTTAACACCATCTTCATTCATTTATCAACATTAAACCCAGAAAAAAAAAATAACAGTAAAAACATTTAAACAACACAGAATCATGAACACCAAGAAAATTAAAACTATAAAATTACAAAATGAAATAAAAAACAAGGGCCAAAATAAAAAACATTTTGAGTCTTTGCTGGATTCGGTGGAATCGTAGATGATTTTTCCTGTTTTGGTCAATTGGTTTAGTTTAAGTGAGATTGATTGATTAATATTGTTGTCAATTGGTTTCGTTAATTAATTAAAAAAAAATTGTGTTTTTAATTTTTTAATTTTCTGAATATGGAAGAAAGAAGCCAGGGGTAAAATGCTCTTTTCTCACATGTCTGGATGTATTAAGGGCAAATTGGTTATTTCAGGTGGAATTTACTTAGTCAACAAGTCATGTCCCAGTCAGATTGTGCCACGTCATTGCCACATAAGTAATCACGTGCCACATAGACGTTCAGATTTAATTAGGACCAAAACTCAAATGATTAATAATTGCAGGGAAATTTTGGAAGGATTAGTAAGTACAGAAACGAAAATTCAAACGAGCCCTATTTGCAGGGACTAAACACATATTTAAGTCAAAAAAGAAATATTGTATATCTTGTCAAACAGCAAATGCATATAAAAAAATAATATCATATATATTGTCAAAGAACATAATTGTCAAACACTACTCATCCAGCTATATGTACCATTTCAAACACGTTCTTAGCGGCAGCCTTTTCATTACGCCTTAATTAACTAAATATGTCTGTAATTGTTCGAGTGCTGTTAAATTTGGTTTGTTTTGGGTGCGCTATGCAGAATTCTCTATTTCAAGGTAACCTGCAGAATATTGCAGGTAGCAATTTTGGGGTATTAGCATTTGGTGTCCTTGATGCTAGTGTAGGCTCCTGCTTGTTGGAGATAATTCTACTGGGGGAACTTTTGTGTTTTGAGTCTTTCATGTTGTTGTGTAATTAGTTGAGTTATTTTGCTATCTTGTGGTTGTGCTTTTATTCTCTATTTTGCACACCTTATGCAAGATAGACATAATCAATGTTTTAGATTGCAAATTAAGGAACAAATTAATTCAACACTATTTTGTGACATAATCAATGGATGGTATGCATTCTCAACTATTTTGCCACATTACCCCACTTTTACACTGGAAATAAGAATTATTGGACTTTGTGGAAAATAAAAGAATAAGAAATATTTTTAAATGTAAATGTTATTTTCTAGGTAGAGGCTTTGTGGACAGATCACAGATGGTCTATATAAACAATACTTTTATTCAATCTACGTACCATTGAGTCTTGAAATTCTAAAGATCTAAATAGATATTATCTGACTTTTTGTTTTTTTTTTTCAATCTCTTCTTTCATCCCTCCTTCCACGAAACACCTTCATCAACTTTTGTTGTGCACCCACTCTTACAATTTGTATCTTCTTAAAAACCACAGTGAATTTGCCAAGGGACACAAAAATTACTACTCTAACGCATCATCCAACATATGCACAAACTACAGTCACACCATCCATTGCAGTCCTATCATCAAATCCTTCGTCGTACCATCCTCTTTGGTTGTTCAACTAGTTTAAGCTAAGAGTATGAAGTTGGAGGTCTAGGTTCAAGTCTTGAGAGAAAAAAAACTAACCTAACAATTAACAAACTAAAATTTGTCATTAAAAAAAGTTAATCTTTCACTTGATAAATTAGAATTTATATTCTAAATGGAAGATGTAAATTAGATGAAAGAAATATAAGGGAAACCAGAAAAAAAAAAAAAGGGAAACTAGATGAAACACACTAGAGTATTCTGTTCAATTTTTTATTTTGTTTTATAGAATCGATAAAACATTATTTTTTATTTTTTTTTGGTGTTAATCCTCCAATTATCATGGATTGGGTTCTCCCGAACGATTCGTCTTTGCTGAAGTTCATATTCACTTCATTTCAATTGCTTGGTTGGTAAAAAATTAACTATTGTAATACTACATATAATTACATTTGCATAACTAATTAAATTAAAGTCTAATTAGTAAATTATTTTTTAAGTCAATTCAATTACTCGTTCTACACGATATACATAAAGATTTAATATATACAAAAAAACAGTTCAAGTTTATAGCAGACGTATTTTTTTTTAGAGGTTATAAAGACTTTTTTGTCAAAACATGTTTATAAAGACATAAATATATGTCATTTGATCAAACCCCTACAAGTATTATAATTAGCAAGGATAACGAGATTTCAATAATCTTCGTTCTTAATTTGTTTTTCGATCAGCATATTGACGTGTAAATAAGAACTTTTCAGCTTGATCCTTTCACAGAAAATTATAAGAGATTATTTTGATATACTGATTTTTTTTTTTTGAAAAGCCAACAAAAGTCAAGGCCAGTCATTTAAAAATGTCGGCGTATACCTTCCAACGTTTGTCTTTTCACATGAGCAATTGTATGTTGCTTTATCGAGGGTGATTTCAAAAGAAGGGTTGAAGATATTAATCACAGACGAAAATGATGAAGATACTGATTTTACATCTAATGTCGTCTATGAGGAAGTATTTTGTAATGTTTAATGTAAAACATATAATGTGGGTGATGATCAAACAACACTTACTATTTGTGTCATTTTAATATGTCATACAATATTATCTTCACGTGTTGTACTATTTTATTTAAAAAAAAAAAACAATTGCATTTTATTTTTAGCGAATGTATTCCTGCTCATAACGGATCATCAATCTAGTATTTTATTAAAATGATTAGGTACTGACAAGAAAATGAAAAATGATATTTGTACAACCATTTTGTGACAACTTTCTCTCTAATACTCTCATTATGTTTTTACTTTCTCTCTCTATTGTTTTGGTTTCCATGTCGATACCTATTTTTTTCATAAATTTATGGTTGTCCCAAAAGTTGTCACACAAATGGTTGTTCAAATAACCCACCTCCAAGAAAATACAAAACTGAATACAATTGTTAGAGGCACCAGCCTTCATAAAACCTCTTACAACACCTCCATAAGCGATAAGCCTATGCACTTGGAATTAGATACAACCAAACTAATAATTATAGAACAATGATTACATAAGATAAATGTCAAGAGCCAATTCTACAAAGATAGCTCCAACATCCGCTACAACAGAACACAGACTGATCCAACAAAATCTTCTCTGTTGCTAATCAACCAATGCCAACTGAATAAACTGATTATATAGATACGAAAACACTTGGCCTAAACAGCGTGATACTGAGATAGTTTATTTGAAGCTGTTACCTACACATGAAGCACACAAAAAGCTCAATTAAACAGCTCGTAATTCAAAATTCAAACTCAGCCAATGATGCAGATTAATCAGTGCCAATTCAATTAAAAACAACAAAGAATGCATCTGAAGATGGACACGCGGTCTCTGTCAAAATTCAATCTTCTCTCTCGATGTACCTTAAGTATTCTTGATTCCTAAGCAAGCCAAAAGATCTAAATTCCATTGATTGAAAGAATATACAAATCCCTGTGACTTACTATTTAACCATTTCCATGTAAACATTTTTATTTCTTCAAACCAAGCCTCCACTGATCCATTCCAGAATAAACACTTCATTTGAAAGGCTTTTGAGTAACCACCTTTGATATGGTAGTATAGGTTGTTTTTGCTGCTAAGCTTTGTGATTTCTGAAACTTCTTCTATGTTGATCGGGGAGTGACTAATTGGAACCCTGAGGCATTTATATGTTACTTTGATCCTCTCTTCCAAGTTGTTTATTATATGTTCTTCATTGGCTAACCTTTTAACCTTATCATCTTCTTGCTGTCTTATAAGTTCTTCATCAGCTTCTGCAAGATTGGCCCATGACTCTTTAAGGAAGTGCATATCCTTCTGAATTCTTGGAGGAGTAACCAACACATGTTATGCTGTTGTTTTTACCTTAAGAAGAAGAATGTTACACTGATGTTGATATGCTTAAATTTAGAATCAAGAGAGGGGGAAATTTGAATTTGAAATTGATTCTAACAAAGTCATGTCAGTAGCATATCATTTTTGATTTTGTACCAAAATGGGTGTTTTGTGAGGTGGGGAAGAGGAAAAGAGAAAGTAACGAAGGAAAAGAAGGAAAGAGGAAAGATTCCTTTTGTTTTTGTCTGATTTGTTTTGTTTTGAATGAGCCTAATGGTGGGTCTTTTTTCTCCACATAACATGCATTGACTTGTTTGACAAAAAAAAATAAAATAAGAGAAAGCTAAAAGTGGATAAAACCTTGTACCATTGAGATATTGTGATTCATAGGTGGCAGCCTTTAGAAAGTGACATGTGTCATTTGTTACTATATGTAGGGGCTCAAAAAGTCTAATATTAAGATGTCATAATACAATGTTTTTTCATATTATTGAATAACAAATTGACCATGAAGCCTGTCAAATTAGTGAGACTAATTGTTTTAAAAATATTTACATTGGTAATATTAAGAATTATTTAAAGATTTTTTTTGACAAAGAAGAATTATTTAAAGATATTAAATGAAAACTATTAACATTAATATAATATTTCTATTAAATATTTTTTCTTTTATATGCAAAAATTCGTTAAATATTCTCTAAAAAAATCCGTTAAATATTTACACTATGCGCATTGTGGATTTTATTTGTTTATTTATGTGGAAGCAAATTTTTATGTATTGATATGATAAAATTTTGAAAATTGTATGTCAACATTTTTTTTGGTATAGAAATATCAACATTAATGTAATATTTCTATTAATATTTTTTATGTTCTTTTATCCGCGGAAAGAATTTTGATTTACTAATATGAGAAAGTCGATATATTAAAATTTCAAAAATTCGTGACTATTTTCAAAAGATCAACATTAATGTAATGTTTCTGTTAATCTTTGTGTATGCAAATTAGTGAGATTAAGAAATTAATCGAGGACATATTAGGATAACACATGGTGAGATTAAGTCCTCCAAATTACTGCAAATAAGAGACTAACCGAGGACATAATAGAAAAAATGGTGGGCATTAGTTTTATTGTTTTATTAGTATATTTGTATTTTTTTATATTTTAAAAGAATTTAAAAATTGTTATCTATTTTAACAAATTCTTTCAAAAAAAATCAATTTTAACAACTTATATTCCCACAACAATTTCTTTTACGAAGAATATGAGTTGTATTTTAAAATTAAAAAAATACAAAAATTGTTATTGATATTTAAGGCTTATTTTCTCATGGTAGTTTTTTTAAGGAGAAAATGGAATATAGTTTTTTTTTAAAATTTAAAAACTACAAACAAAAATTACTCATCTTCAGTTTCTGGATGATACTCTTTTGGTTGGTGATAAAAGCTGGGCAACATTCGTGTGTTAAAAGCGGTTTGGATTCTTTTTGAAGTAGTTTCTGGGCTGAAGGTTAATTTTCATAAAAGTGTGCTGGTGGGAATTAATATATCTGATTCTTGGTTGCATGTGGCGGCATTGGTTTTGAATTGTAAGCATAATCATGTCCCATTTTTGTATTTGAGGTTGCCTATCAGTGGGGATCCTAGGAAGTTGAGGTTTTGGTATCCGTTGCTTGATAGGGTTAAAAAAAGGTTGTCAGGGTGGAAGAGTATAAATTTATCTATGGGAGACCGTTTGATTCTTTTAAAATCTGTGTTGTCCTCCATTCTGGTCTACTTTCTTTCCTTCTTCAAGGCCCCATCAGGTATCATATCTTCCTTTGAAAATATTTTTAATGCATTTTTTTGGGGGGGTGGTGAGGATTTTAGGTAAATATCATGGATTAAATGAGTTACTTTGTGCTTGAAAAAAGATCATGATGGTTTGGGGGTTAGGAGGTTGAAGGAGTTTAATTTAGCTTTGCTTGGTAAATGGTGTTGGAGGATGTTAGAGGACACAAATAGTTTATGGTATAGGGTGTTGTGTGCGCGTTATGGGCAGGAAGGGGGCGCTTATGTGTTGAGAGGGGTGATGGTACGATTTGGTGGCAGACTATGAAAAATATCAGAGAGGGCGTGGGGCAGGTGGATGGAGGGTGGTTGAGAGATAATATTAGTCGGAAGGTGGATGATGGAAATTCTAGTCTGTTTTGGATAGATCCCTGGTTGGATGGTTTAGCCCTAAGGGGTAGTTTTAGAATATTATATGAGTTAGCTGACAATAAGTTGGCGACGGTGGAGGATATGTTTTCTATGGGTTGGGGGGTGAAAGGTGAGGCGTGGAAATGGCGTAGGAGGTTATTTGCTTGGGAGGAAGAGTTGATGAGGGAGTGTGTTGGACAACTAACTTTTGTGGTTTTGCAGGTCGGAGCAGCTGATCATTGGGTTTGGCATTTGCATACATATCAATCCTATTAATGTAGTAGTGCTTACAACAAATTGACAGAAGTGGACAATAACGAACACCAAAACCCTAACAAATTTGTTTGGCTAAAAGTTGTTCCTCTTAAGGTTTTTATTTTTGCTTGGAGGCTTTTTTGAAATAGAGTGCTAACTAGAGATAATCTATTCCATAGGCGCATCATAGTAACTAATGACCATGGTTGCACGACGAATTGTGGTGAGCAGGAGGATGTTGATCATCTTTTTGTTAAATGTAATTTTTTTAGCAGAATTAGGTATTATATTTCCAGTTGGCTTGGTTTCTCTAGTGCTTCCAATGAGAGGGTGTTAGAGCATATTTATCATTTGGTAGTTTAGGGGTTTTTCGCATAAAGTTCAAAGCTCCCTAAATGTTATTTGGCTTTCTGTTGTTTCGGTTATCTGGAAGGAACGTAACATACGTATTTTTCAGTAGAAGGAGGAAAATTTGCAAGCTCTCTATGAAATGGTGAAGCTCCAGTCTTATTTGTGGTTTAAGTCGAAATATGTTTTATTCGATTTTGAGTACCAATGAAATTGAATACTTCGTGCACATCTGGATTCATATGGAGACGTCCACCCTTCAACAAATTTGCATTGCGACAAAAATAACAAACTTATTGTTAACACATAAAGTGAGCTTCGTAGTCAATTCACCAAACAGAGATTTTAGAGTCATGATCAATAAACATTTAATTTAGACATGCTTTTATGCATTTGTTGACTCTTTATTGTTTGTTGTGCCTAAAGAGATATCATATTGCAACTTGCAAAATTTAATGTGGATATGGTACAAAGAAAAGAATAAAAAAAGTCAACAATGAGAAAGCAAAAACAATGACAGCTAGGTATGGTGGCAACCTATTGATAAATGATTGGGTATTTATAAAATTCAAAAACACAACCAATCACAACATTTGCTCGTGAGGGGTTCCTTTAGTAATTTTCGTATCTTCTTGAAGACTTGAATGATGAAGAAACAAGCTCAATTTTATTATTCATCATATGTACAGCTACAAACACTAGTATCAATATTTGCTTCAATCCTTCTCATTTTTCATCAAAATTGTCTAGCTAAGCATCACCAACCATGTCCAACTTCATCATGCGGCAAAATTCACAACATAACATATCCATTTCGTCTCAAAACCGATCCAAATCACTGCGGGGACACAAGGTATGAATTAGATTGCAATGAAAACGGTCCATCATTAACCATGTTCTCTGGAAAATACTATGTACAACACATTGATTACAAGAGATTTACAATTTCATTAAGTGACGCGGGTGCAGTGGAAGACACTAATTGCTCTTTCATCCCGCGGTATTTTTTATATGATCGAAGTTTCAACAATGTTCTTTTTGGCCAAGACAATTTTGGATCTGAGCCGTTCATTCTGGATCCAATAAATCCATCAAGAATAGCGTATTTCAATTGTTCTAATCCAATAAAAGATCCACGGTACGTTAAGGTGGACACGAGTCGTTGCAGCACACATGGGAATAGTAGTACTAATCATGTGTATGCTGTTTTGGAACCATCATTGTTTGAGTATCATGTTAGGGATATTAAGGTTGGGTGTGATTTTATGGTGGCTACATTGGGTAAGGCACAATCGGAGATTGTGAAAGAGAAGGTTTCATATGATGAGATTCATGGGATGATAGTTGATGGAGTTGAGGTTTCATGGTTGCCTGTGATTTGTGAAGATAGATGTGGAAAGGGAACAAGTTGTAAGGTTGTTGATGGAGATAGTGGAGAAGTTCAATGTAATAAGCAATTATGTCATTATGCTTACCAAACAACTGATAAGTGTGGTACGTATGATTGGCACATGCCACTTTCTGACATTCTAAAGTAGTTTGATTATGATTTTAAATTCTTACATATAGTAATTAAGTCTTTCACATTTTGTTTAGAACAATTTTTTATCAGACTTTACTTTGCCGAACTTCAGATTACAAAGACACGTACAATTTCCTTTTGAACGGGAGGGTAGGGTTAAGACAATAAAAAATGTAATTTTGACAGGATTTAGTGTTTTCTAAAACTGGTTTTAGTTTCAAAGTAGATTCTAATGATACTGTTTTTATATGTATATTTTAGATTCAGTTCGAGTCACACACAGTGAGTGAAAAATTAGGCCATACATTTCAACCTTAGTTTGCTGATATGCAGAGTTTATTTACAAAAAGAAACATGATTTTGTATTTGACTAGGGACAACCCAATTTTTTCCTTCTTAAACTTTTTCTTAAATAAAACTGATTTTGTCCAAGATAACTAAATAGTCTTGTGCATCATTCAAGAAGATTATGACTGAAATTCCCTCAAACAGACATAATTTACTTATACAAACAAATGTTTAAATGTTGGTCCATGTAAGTCTTTTGAATTATAAGCTAACTATATTATTGTTTTGTGGTGTTTCAGAACTTCAAGACCAGATATTTGGTTATACTCGTGGTATGGATTATTTTCCTTTATTTTTTCTCTCCTCCTAGTTTTCCCCGTTTCTCTATTGAATAGCTAGGATAAAAATATGAAAATATATATGTATAATTTGATGGACTTATTTACTTTTATTTTCTCTGTTTTTTGCAGCTTATCTTAGAGGCATTTTTATTGGTAAGAACCTTCTACTTATTCTCTTATACATTAAATTGAGTCACATTAAAATTGTTATCATATTTTATACATGAATAAAATTAAATCAGATTCAAACATTCTGCTTCTCCTAATTATTATGGTGAAATATTATCAATACAGGACTTGGAAGTAGAATAACATTTAGTACAAGACAATTGGACAATCCAGTTGGACTAGAATACTTCGATGGAGGAATACTTATAGGAAGAAATGTTATACCATTATTCATAGGAGTCAGATTTCTATTTGGAGTTATTGTTCTACTTGTGCTATTTATCTATAAATGGAGAAGGAGACATTTATCAATGTATGATAACATTGAAAACTTTTTGATAGAAAGCAATCTAAATCCTATTAGGTATGAATACAAAGAAATCAAGAAAATGACCGGAGGTTTTGGAGTGAAATTAGGTCAAGGAGGTTTTGGCGCTGTATACAAAGGAAAGCTAAGAAGTGGACCGGATGTTGCAATAAAGATGTTGACAAAATCCAATGTTAATAATGGACAAGATTTTATCAATGAAGTTGCGACCATTGGAAGAATACATCATGTTAATGTGGTACGTCTTGTTGGATACTGTGTTCAAGGAAAAAAGAGTGCGCTTGTTTACGAATTCATGCCAAATGGGTCATTGGATAAGTACATTTTCCCTAAAGAAGGAGTTGATCCTTTGAGTTACGAGAAAATATATGAAATATCTCTTGGAATAGCTCGTGGGATAGAATATCTACATCGAGGATGTGATATGCAAATTCTACATTTTGATATCAAGCCTCATAATATTCTTCTAGACGAAGACTTCGTTCCAAAAGTTTCGGATTTTGGACTTGCAAAGCTATATCCAGTGAATGATAGCATTGTTCCCTTAACAGCGGCAAGAGGAACTTTGGGTTACATGGCTCCTGAACTGTTCTACAAAAATATTGGCGGAGTGTCTTACAAAGCTGATGTATATAGCTTTGGAATGCTTTTGATGGAAATGGCAGGTAAGAGGAAGAACTCGGACCCTAACGCAGCACATTCGAGTCAACATTACTTCCCCTTTTGGATTTATGATCAATTTAAAGAAGAGAGAGATATTGAAATAATGGAAGATGTCTCCAAAGAGGGAAGGACCGTAGCTAAAAGGATGTTTATGGTTGCACTTTGGTGTATTCAGTTGAAACCGAGTGATCGTCCTTCAATGAACAAAGTAGTTGAGATGCTTGAAGGGAAAACTGAAAGCCTTGAATTGCCTCCAAGGCCTTCTTTTTATGCAAATGAAAATTATAAACATCATGATGAAATCAGCTCTGATCATACATCATGGGGTGATTCCACCAGCATTGGCCAAATCTCAACTAATTATTCATTGGACGATTGATCTTGACAGACACAGATTATGTCAGCAGAACTTTGGTGCTGTTATTTAACGGAAAGTTTCTGGTATGAAACTATTAGTGGTTTAGACCATGGTCCTCTTTTTGACTCAATCCTATGGCAAAGAAATAAGTATTTTTTTAATTCTTCAGCTCATCATTCTTTCCTTCATTATTTGTTTCTCTTGTTTTTTTGTGGTGCAAAATGTAAATTACTTCATGCTGTTGTACATTCAAACTACTATCTTAACAGAGTGGTAATAACTAATAAAATCTTTATCCAAAACTATTAGACTTTCAATACATAATTTTGCTCTGAACACTTGGCCCCATGTCTAGATACTCAGTAGTTGAACCGTTAACTTTGATCCCATTTGTTTGCACCAAAGTACACTTTAAAAAACTGTAAACTTCTTGTGAGAACCTAATCACTTTGTTGGTGCTAGTGTTGTAGACAAAGAATATTGAGAACTCAAAAACCCTTCCCTTATTGTGAAACTATAGGAAGGATAATTTCAGGAAACTACGAAAAATCTCTACACTTTTAGATTAGTGTAAAGCAGAAAGTAAATAAACATAAAAATAACACACAAAAGTTGTTAACCGAGTTCGGTCAATTATGTCGGTGTCTTCAGGCTGCTGCAGACCTTTTATTGAAAAGGAAAATATACACAGTTTACAAAACACTAAAAATCCAAGAATTATTTGTCTAAGTAATATCCATCTTTCACCAACATGAAGCCAAATTATTTGACTAAGTCATAGCTATCATAATTGACTAACAGAAAATACTTCACCTTTAAATCTTAATTATTGTTAGTTTGTTTCAGCCCCTGCTTTGTCAACACATCCATGTATAGTTCATAGCCCTAATGTCATGATATCCCATTGATCTATTAATTCCTCAGACTTTCTATTTTTAAAAGAGTTTACATGAATACGTCTCACACATAGAGATGTAACAGCAATAACATAATGTTGCAGCTTATTATTGTAACCAAAAAGTTGATTGCTTCAGCATAACTAGTTGAAACAGATTTTGAATTTTGATACACTTCAACAAATAATGTGAATGAATACAAAAAAAAGTATAATTGAGTATGTATTACATTTGATGAACCTGAAAGTAAACTAATTTAGTCTAATTCAGGAATAACTTCCAACTCAAAATTTAGATGTCTAGTTGGAATAACTTTATTTGTTCTATTAGCACCAATAGAGTCAAAAGGAGTAGGGGGCACCATTAATTTTTCTCCATCACCTTCAAGCATTTGTACCACGGTTTTCATGAATGGCCGATCCACTGGATTCCATTGAATACACCAAAGACCGACCATCGCAAGTTTCTTTGCAATTCTAACATCTCCCTCATCCTCAATATTAACTCGTACTTCTTTACCTTCAATCAAATTATGAATCCATTCGGGGTACAGAACTTGGAATGTTTCCTCCGCAGACACGTTGGTATTCTTTCTTCCACCAACCATCTCAAGCAACAACATTCCATAGCTATAAATATCAGACTTATAAGAAACGTTTCCGAAGTTTCTCGAGAAAACTTCAGGTGCAATGTATCCCAAGGTTCCTCTCGCTGCGGTCATAGACACTGTGCTTTGGTTTTTTGGACACAATTTAGCAAGTCCAAAGTCGGTTATTTTGGGACTCAAATTATCATCTATTAACACATTATGTGGATTGATATCAAAGTGAAGTATTCTATGATCACAACCAATATGAAGATAATCAATCCCTCTTGCAACACCAAGAGCAATTCGTTGCAACTTTTCCCAACCAAGAAAAACATCCTTGTTCTCTGGTGGCACCAAGAAATTCTGCAACGAGCCATTCGGAAAGAAATCATAGACAAGTGCACGGTGGAATCCATCAGCACAGAATCCGAGCAAACGAACGACATTGACATGATGAATTTTTCCCATAGTTCCGACTTCATTGATGAAATCATTTCCATCTCCTTGTGTTTCATTGAGTACCTTCACAGCAACCAAAATATCTTGGGAGAGCATGCCTTTGAACACTGCTCCATGAGCTCCTTCTCCTAAACTTTCCTTGAAACCATTTGTTATTCTCTTAATATCAGCATAAGTGAATCTAGTAGGTTTCATTGCCCTGTAATCCTCTAAAAACTTCTCTATCCTTGCAATGTCATCTCCTTTCATCTTAAAATAACGATAAATGCGAAGAAATACATTTGCCAATAGCACCAAAATCATGGAACCAACTATAACCCCTGTTCATGAAAATTATGTCAGACACATAACAAATTATTAACAGCTTATAAAAACATGTTATAACTTACACAATAACTATTTAACTTTTATTGTGCAAACAGAAATAGCTTATACATAAGTGGTTATCATGAATTATCATGATAATCACTTATACTATAAGCTGAAAATTAAGTTGTTTATCCAAACAGGGCCTTAGTTGAATATATTTGAATAATGTTTCTAATTTTAACTCAAAAGTGCAACCTCGCTTAGAAATAACATTTCTAAAAAGTAACCAACATAAGATTAATGAATGTAACATACCAGCAGTAATTAGAAGAACAGTAGATCTTGCAATCCCATCTGATTTACAAACAAAACATTCCACTTCACCATTTCTACCACCATTCTTCCATTTACATTTTTGCCCTTGGACTTCACAAAAACTACAATTCGGTTTAGACCATTCCATAATCAAACTCTCTGTAACATCATCTTCCCATTCCCCAACCATCCAACCTACATTCAAAACATCACTCACTTTTCTACATGAAACCAATTCAGGATCAATAAAATCACTACTAGATTCACGTTGCTGAATTGAACACTCTCTCGTATCACAGCGAAAGAACGAAACATTACGCTGTATATTAAACTCATGGAAGTGAAACTGAAACGGCGAAACTGATAAGTTTCCTAGTTTTAATAATTGTCTTGCAAGACAGTTTTTCGGGTCGTAGATTTGGAACTTTTGAGCTTTGTAATCTATGCGTTTGATGAAAAGTTTTACAGAAATTTTGGGAAATTCTAACACTGTTTCATCTTTTTCTGTGCATGATAATTCAAAACCTTGAGGATTGGTGTGATTAATGTTCTTGTTGTTGCTGTTTTTGAGATGAAAGGGAAACTGAATTTGAAGGTTTCCACATTTTTCAGTGCATTGGTTTTTGGATGTTACTGGTTTTGTTAATAGGAGAAATAATAGAGTTACTATAAAGGGAAAATTGTGAAAATTTGCCATTGTTTTGGATGATTAATTTTGCAGGTTTATATTGATGTTGTTATAGTTTGAAATAATAACTATTAATTTTGTATAATAAAATGTGCATGTGGCCTAGTGGACATGGCCAATGAGTTTGGTCAAAATTGAATACTTTACAATTGATATGCACAACTGGAATCAGCAATCATGTGGTGGGGGAGTTCATACTTCTAAAGTGAATTATATTATATATAGTAATGAGTTATTATTTATATTCCAGAAGGCAGAAGCACACCATAGTCAAAATTGTTATACTTTGACAGATTTGTGACGTATTGGAAAGTAATTGATCAACACGATAAGGATAGGAAAAATGAAAGTTGTTTGACTTTCATTAGAGTCGTGAACATTTAATTTAGGTACAACTTTTCAATGATATGGATATCTTACGGCTACACATTTGAAAAATTTACACATATTAAGAAATCTAATACATTTTGTTATTTTTGATGAAATTATTTGTTTTTTCGACAATACCCTTAACCATTTATTATTTCATTCTATTATTTCTCTCTGCAATAAATAGGTAAGGTATTATTGACAAACCAATAATTAATGTTGCATTAAAACTTGTTAGACAAATAAAGTGAAACAAAATTATTCTCCAACGGAGGGAGTATAATCATAAGCAGTTCCTTCAAAAGAAATATATACGCAGATTTTTAGAAAGAATAAAAATATTTCTCTAATATAATCTTCGCCAAACAAGGCACCGCTGCAGACCTCCTGTTCGCCTTACCACACAGGAGTACTCCTCGTCACTTCTCCAACTATAAAAGCTTGACTTGACGTCACAGCCAAGTTATGATAAAAATCACCTCATTTTCACACACGTTTCTCCTTTCGATCTAATACTGATTTAAGCATCGAAGTGCTAACATCTTTTGCAGGTTTCTTCTTCCTCATCCACCGCAACGGAGAACAATCTCCTCCACGCCGGAATCTTCTCTCTGTCACACTTAGTTCTTCAGCATTCTCACTGACTCATCTCTACTCTGGTCTACTCCAGTACAATAAGTAATTTTTCATATTACTAAAATATTTGTTGTTGAAATTTGAGTGTAATGATATGATTTCTTTATTTCAAACAGCCATACTCTTCTATTTTGGTGACTTTGTTATTTTTACATTTTTTTGTCAAGTTAAAACACTGCTCATTAAACAAGAACAGAGTTTTGTTGGTTTGAGAGATTCTCTGACTCAGTTGCTTTGCTAAACCAACCAACTTGTGACTTGTGAGCTACTACCAACTGAAAATTAATACATTTTATTATCGTTCCTGCATTAGAGAAAATTGTAACTCTCCTTTACTTTGGTATTTTAGTTTTAGCATTTCATTTTAATGATGTCTTAGAGCGACTCCTCCCACTCATATAAAACAAGCTTTCTCAATTGATACATATAATATATAAATATGTTCCTAAATTTACAAACCCTAATGATTAAGTAGGACTTTTCTAAAAAGTGATAGGCCATTAGAATAAAAATTTATTTATACAATCAAAATATTTAATCTATTTCTTGAATCACTTCAAGCTCCAAATTCACACGTTCTGCAACAATACTAGTAGATGTATTAGTTGCAGTAGTAGGTCCAAAAGGGTTGCAGGGAACTTTTAACTTGTCTCCATCTCCTTGTAGCATTTGCATCACAGTTTTCATAGACGGACGATGCATAGGTTGCCATTGGATGCACCAAAGTCCCACGATTGCCAATTTTTTCGCAATTCTAAAATCTCCCTCTTCATCTATAGGGATATGTATTTCTTCTCCTTCAAGCAAACCGTGGATCCAATCTGGATATAGAACTTGAAAGTTTTCTTCATTTGTGGTTGTGTTTGTATTCTTTCTTCCTCCAACAATTTCTAATAGCAACATACCATAGCTATATATATCAGACTTATAAGAGACATTACCAAAGTTTCTAGAAAAGACTTCGGGTGCCATGTATCCTAATGTTCCTCTGGCTGCAGTCATAGATATAGTACTCTGATTTTTCGCACACATCTTAGCCAAACCAAAGTCTGTAATTTTTGGAGTTAAATTTTCATCTATCAAGACGTTATGAGGATTGATGTCAAAGTGAAGAATCCTTTGATCACAACCTTGGTGAAGATACTCGATTCCATTGGCTATGCCTAGAGCAATTTGTTGCAACTTGTCCCATCCAAGGAAACTATCTATGTTGGTAGGAGGAGAAATGAATTTCTGCAGCGAACCATTTGGGAAAAAGTCATAGACCAGAGCACGGTGAAATCCATCGGCGCAAAAGCCAAGCAAACGAACAACATTGAGATGGTGGATTTTGCCCATAGTTCCCACCTCATTTATGAATTCTTTCCCATCTCCCTCTGCGTTATGTAGCATCTTAACAGCAACTAGAATTTGGCTTGATAATTTACCTTTGTAAACAGCTCCATGAGCTCCTTCACCCAACTTATCGTTAAATTTATTTGTGATTCTCTTTATGTCAGCATAGGAGAATCTGGTTGGCTTTAAAGCCTTGTAATCCTTCAAAAAGTTTTCAATTCTTGTATGATCTTCGCTTTTCATCTTGAAATGGCGATGAATTCGAACAACAGCACTAAGTACAAGCACTAGTAAAGTTGAACCAATAATAACACCTGCATGTATAACATTCAATATTCTTAAAAATCTCAGATTTATAATACAAAGGAAATTGAAAGTACAGGAAAAAATTGTCTCAATCTCACCTGCAGAGGATAAAATAATGAATGTAATCTTCTTCTTCGATTTATGTTCACATTTCAAGCATTCTATGTCAAAATTTGTTCCCGACCATGTCAACGGGAGACGGTTGTATTGAATAGTAGATGCATCAAATGAGGAAACGCGATCAAACAATTTGATGCAGTATACTAAGTCAGAGTCAACGATATTGTCAAAATCTGAATCGGCGACATAAATTGGACAGGATATCATATCTTGCGCACGATCATTCATTTGTTTGCTGTTTCTGAGATGTAGTACTGAAGAACAATCGAAGAAACTAATATTGTTAGATCTCGAAAATTGAGAAACAAAAGGCTTTAAAGATTCAATTGATGAAAAGTTGTGGTCAAGTAAGAGTTGCGGTAAACAATTTCCAGGATCAGATAGATCTATACTTTTGAAACGATAATCAATGTCTGTGACCATGAGTTTCACAGGAACTGGGTGAGTAGGAAGTTCAAGAATCTTCATGTTATGTGTACAGTTGAGCTTGAAGGGACATCCAATGGAAGCATCACTCAGACCATTTCCAAGGTTTTTATTTAACAGCAGCAATACTATAAGTGTTGTGATCACTGACATGTTGAATGGAATAACACTTCAAACTGTGTATAATTTCATATATAGCAATATAGAAACATAATTTCATCTAGCTCTATGCATTGAAAATAATGCTGCAAAACTAAAATATATTGAAGAATCAGTCAAAGTCCAAAACCATCATGTGCATTGCACCATCATCTAAGGAAAAATCGAATTTTCCAGCAAGTCAACAACTATAATTTCTTTTTTGTCCTTAATAATTATACAGTGAAGGTCAAGAACGATGGCTTAAAGACTTTGACAATGAGAAAGACAATTTTGTCCTCAGATACACATTCCCTTTCGGATAATAATCAGTTAATTCTATAGTGAAATTCATTTTTCAGCATCAATCATGTGCAAAAATAATAATTCATATTGACTTTGAGGCAGAGAGAGAGACAGTTTTGTCCTTACAGCTAGTCTCTAATAAGTGATGTGCATATTCCATTTCAGCATCAGTCATGAGGAGAGAAATGGAATCATTCGTATATTTCCTCCAAATCCTTGTAGCTGCTGTTGTGATACTACTGCATCATCATCATCAAACATGTGATGCAATTACAAATACTAGTAACCAAACTTATTGTCCACCTTCTTCATGCGGAAAAATCAGAAACATCAAACATCCATTTCGACTTAAGGATGATCCAGCAACCTGTGGTGATCCGAGGTACGAGTTATCCTGCGAAAACAACATGACAATGTTATCTCTTTTTTCGGGCAAGTACTATGTGAAATCAATCGACTACAAAATCTACACAATTCGATTAGTTGATTCCGGAATTCAAGAGGGTAATTGCTCCACCATTCCTCGCTATTTCTTAACTACATCCAATTTCACAAGTTCTTACAATTATAACTACCACGGGGATGCATATGAAGCATCTCCTTTACTATGGGTGGGGCACGTAATATATTTGAACTGTAGCAATCAAGTGAAGAACGATCCTATGTATGTGAATACATCTCCATGTGTCAAATGGCATTCCAATGGCCATGTTTATGCCATCGCCGGTGACATCAAAACTGGGAGCTTAAACGTTGGTTGTCGAGTGATGCTTGTTGCTACGTCCTCGGCTTCTTCTTTGTTCAAGAATTATGTCAGCAACACTCCACAACATTTTTCCTATGCAGAAATTCATGGAATCCTAAGCAATGGATTTGACCTTACATGGGTGAGACGTGCCTGTGAAGATTTCTGTGACACTAACCTACAGAACTGCCAGTTTAATGGACAGATTGGAGGACTTGAGTGTGAACTTGATTATTGCAGGACTCCATTGGGACTTTTTGTCAATTGTGGTAAGTAAGAATTTCTCTTTTCATTTTGACAATTTTCTTTTTAAAACAGGATTTCGATTTTAGTATATGTTTATTTGGTTTATGAATTACACAAATAAATATCATACCCGTCCCTAAAAAACACTGAAATTAAAAAGTTGATTATTGTATTAATTTTATTGACAATTGCTATTGTTTTACAAATTTACCTTTTAGGAGAGAGGGTTTGTTAATATTTTCAAAAGTATTTATTACATATTAAAGAAAAATATGTAACATAAATAGGGGTATATTGGTGAAGAAATAATTAATGTACTTTTTTTCGAAAGAAATAATTAATGTACTTTGAAATTTAAGAAAGGTCTTATAAAAAAGGACAAAGAAAAAACTTAAAAAGGCCTTATGATCAAAGACGGAGATACTAACATTTTTTTTGAGTAAGTATAAATATCATAACATGTTTGCCATTGGAATACACAAATTGGATACCAAATCAGACACCTTTATTTTACTTATTTAAAAAAAAAAAACTCAAAAAATTGTTCAAGCAATTCTTCTGCCAATTTTTGTCTTCCGCAATAAACTAGAGATTGTATTCCAAAATAACTTTCTCACACCCATTGATGCTGCAAATTTAGCCATAAAATTACCATTTTCATTTCATACCACTCTTCCTATATTTTTTTACATATTTTTTTGGCTATTACTTTGTCCACTTTTTACAAAAATGCTTTTGGGATTTTCGAATTATATAATCCAAAAATCACAAGGGCATTTTTGGAAAAAAAATAAGGCGCACAAGAAAGGCGGTGAAAAAAGTAATTGTTTTATTTCTTTAAATCATTTCAACCCAAATAAATTTTATTGGACTCAGTCCAAAGCCATTTTTTAAGGCCCAACACAATTTTTTAGCCCAATAACATTCATAATTTAGATAATCAAATAATTAAATAATAATAAATATGGGGGTGGCCGCAGTGGTCGAATGGTCGACCACCACCAGTGACTGCGAAGGAGCTCCGACGACTCACAGCGGTGGACGTCGGAAGTTCGGTCATTTTCCGGCGACCCGACGGCAAAGCTCCAAGGGAGACGCGGTGATTTGCCGGTGACTTGGGTGGGTGGCTGTTTTTAATTTATTCTTTTTTGAAAATATTTTTAAATTTATAAGTTATTAATTATACTATTATTGTAATAAAAAAATATCTAAAAAATAAGTTTTATAGAATTTGGAAATTTAAGTTGGACCAAGAGTTGACCCTCAATATGGTCCAACAATAAAACAACTAAAATGGGGTTAAGGCCTAATAAATTGATTCAAGGACCACAAAATTGGGGATTTAAAGGGGGCTTAATAATGGAGGCTCTTTAATTTGGGTTTTTTTTTATAGCTTTACCCTATATTGACATATACACATATTTAAAATCCTTATTTATATTAAGGCATTTGAATATACTCCTTCCAGTTATATTTATAAGTAAATATTACTTTTTCAGGTTCATTTGATAATTGATGTATCTGAACTATAATATAGTTCAGATACATCAATTATTTAATGAATTTAAGAAAAGAATAGTTGTTTATAAACGTGACCAGAGAGAGTAATACATAAACATAATTAAATAGACCAATAGACTTAAGACTAAGAAAATTGATGTTCTCGCTTCAGTTTTTGCTTGAAAACACATGTAAATTACACATTTAACTCTAGCGGTAGCTAATTATCGTTTAGCTTCCTTCATTTTCTTTGTTCCCGAATGGTAGTTAGCTACCTTTGGGGTTAAATGTGTAATTTCCATGTATTTTTAAGTTAAAACTGAAGTGAGAACAACAATGGTCTAAAACTAAATAGGCTAGGGATTAATAGGTCTATCAATCTACTACTAGGCTAAATAGGCCCTGGATGATTTATTCAATGAGTTCGACACTCTTTTTTCCAACAACAAAAAAAAAATATTAAATATTATATCTATTATTATATTAGGCTCCCCTAAATAAAAGTTTCATATGCTTTTTAAATAGATTTCCAAAAAAAAAATTGTTTTACAATAGCTAACTTTTTTGTTTTGTTTTTGTGTTTTCCCTTTTTCAGAACATTTGTCAAAGCTACGCATATTGATGGAAGGTAATATATTCACTATAAATAAATTTTACTTTTTTATAGAAAAATTAATTTAATATAAAAAATTAAGTTAATATATTTCTTTTTAACAACTCAAATAAGTATCACATCAATCTTAAATTATCGGTCATTTTAATCATTTCACAATTTACACAAATTAAGAAATGTTTTTAATGTTTTACCCAGTGAACTTAATAGCAGACTTGGTAGCCTGAGTGTCAAGTGCTAAGCAACCAGTGCATAATATTTAGAAGGTAAAAATTGAATGCCTTAGGGTTAGCTAGATATCCCCTTTGGCCTCCTTGATTGCTCCTCAAGTGTCGTCAAGGGCCAACTCCAACTTGTCTATTAGCAATAAATTCAGAAGAGGATAAAACACAAGACTAGTAACTTGTTTCACAAGTTATCATTAGTAGTGTTAATTTCATTTGTAATTTCATCTTAATTTCATTTACATTTAGTTAGTTTGGTCGTTTTAATGAGCCTACAGAGATAGTTGCTATATAAGCTCTTTCACTGTGTAATCCTTACTAACTTTTCTCATAATGAAATTTTCTTCTCTTTTTCATCTTCTTCATGGTTAAGCTTTGCTTTGATGGTATCAGAGCAGGTTTGAACCTTCTCTGCTTCCGCTACGGATAAACATTGCTTCAGATTCATCCTTTTCTTCTTTATTAATCGAATTTTGATTTGTTATCATTTTTGATTCATCAATTTCTTTTGTGTTATGTGTTTTCGTCAAATTTTGTTGAAATCGCGAATTTTTTCTGCTTATTGTTCATTCTTGCTTAAGAGTTGAGTAATCATGGTGAGAAACAACAATGTTTAGAATCAAGATTAAGGTCTTGATGCGTATTTTGTTCATCCTTCAGAAAATTCATCCACTGTCAGTGTAACACCACAATTATCAGGTGACAATTATCATGCTTGGTCTATGAAGATGCGAAGAGCATTAGCAAAGAATAATAAATTCAAGTTTGTTGATGTTCAATTCCAGTTCATGAAGAAGATGATTTGAATCGTGTTGCATGGGAAAGATGCAATTATCTGGTACATACTTGGATTATTAATTTGATTTCTCCTTCAATTGCGCAAAGTGTGGTATTCATAAAAAATACAGTAGATATGTCGAATGATCTCAAAGATCATTTTAAGAGAGGATATCATATTAGAGTCGAACAATTGCATCAAGAAATTGCAAATCTGAAACAGAGAAATAGAAAGATTTTAGATTATTTCACTAAATTGAGAGGCTTGTGGGAAGAACTTGATCAATATAGGCTTATGCCTCAATGCAATTGTCTAATTTCATGCACTTTGTTAGCTATGAGAAATGCTAAAGGTTTTAGAGCTCATGACAGTATTATATAGTTCTTGATTGGATTGAATGAAGAATATCAAAGTGTTGCTTCACAGGTAGATGGATCCTATGCCACCAATTAATAGAGTCTTTTCTATGATTATGTAACAAGAAAGAAAGTTACAATATGGAGTGGTTCCAATTCCAAGTACTCCTCTTGAAGAAAATATAGGATTAGTTAATGTTGTTGATGGACAAAGACATTTTGGTAATGGTAGAGGAAGAGGAGGTAATGAATTTCAAGGCAGAGGTAGAGGTAGTGTAAGAGTATGTACTTTTTTGTGGAAGGAATGGTCACACCATGGAAACTTGCTACAAGAAACACGGTTATCCACCAAATTTTGGAAGGGGTGGAAATTCATATGTTAATATGGTTGATGGAGAAGAATCAGAAAATAGATCAATCAACAATGATGCTAGCAAAAGTGAAGACAGTGGAGGAGTGAGCTTGACAAGGGAGCAGTATCAAAGTCTCATGACACTGCTTGAAAAGATAAACACGGATGCTAAGTGCTCAGCAAATGCAGTTAAAGGTAGCACTTCATTTGCACATAATGGAGTTAATACTAATCCTCACATTGCTAATTTTTATAGTAAGCATAATGAATCATGATGGATAATGAATACTGGTGCAACACACCATACTTGGCATGATTTGAGTTGGTTCACTAGTTGCACAAAAATTGAACCTATTAATGTAAATCTACCTAATGGAAGCAGAGTAAAAGCACAATGCACATGACATGAAGTTATATGATGAATTGAATATAGATAATGTTTTGTATCTCCCACAATTTGTTGTAAATCTGATTTCTGCGTCAAAGATTTGTAAAGAATAGAATTGCAAACTGAGTTTTGAGACTGATATGTGTATCATACAAGAAAAGAAGGATTTAAGGAGGATTGGTTTAGCTAAAGAAAGAGATCGATTATACTACTCGCAGAATGAAGGAAAGAATAAAGAATGTCTAGTTTCTAGTATCATAGTTTCAGATGAACAATCTAAGAATGTTGTTCCTCCTGGAATTTTGTGGCATCTTAGATTTGGAGATCGGGTGTCTCCCAAAACACTATGAGTATTTTAAGATGGAAGAGTAAGTGCAAGTATTCACTGTTCAAGTTATAGTATAATGATATCGATCCCACAGGGACTGGGAGCTATAGTTTTCTATAGCTTTCCAGTAGAAAACTTGTTTGCAGGAAAATGAAATAAATGAATGGTGATAACATTAAATATAAAAAGTTAAAGGTAATGAAAACAGTTAAAATGGTTTAGAAATTATCAAGATGGAAAGTGTGGTTTAAACACAAGTTCAGTTATGATAGAGTTTTACTACGATTTACAAAGCTATAACTTTCTACGTCTTCTTGGCAACCTGGTGGCCATTGGGAGTGTTTTGCAGTCAACCTTCATGTTAAGGTTATGAAGACACACCGTTCGGGGTTCAATCACACAAAACTTAACACACAACATTGCTAGGTTAGGATCTCAACTTTTCCCACCGAAGTGTTACTCTGGTTGAGCTTTTGACCTATGACAAGAGTCCTATCTAGATCTAAGATTCTATCCTTCTTCCAAGATCTAGTTGGCGTTCAAACATTATCTCTTGATCCCTTCACCTTTCGATGCTTAGGGACAAATTCATATCAAATAAAAAAATTCCACTACCCCTTAGCATTAGAAGTAAAAGTGATCAATTCTCACTTCTAAAGATTTTGAGTTAAAATAGTTTGTTTAAAAGAAGCTCAGTGCTATAGCTTTATATATTGCAAGTAAAGAATATCATAACCTCACCATGTCTAAACCACAAGGAGGGGTTTAGCTCATGGTGAGGTGAACCTCAAAAATAAAGATGGAAGAAAACATAAATGAAAACATGAAAAAACAAAATTGATAGATTAAATAGAGTTAGTACAAGATTACAATCCTTGAAGGAAAGTGGTGAGCTAAAAGCATCACCAAGTAATCTAACTCTAAAACTCTAAAATCTAGCCTCCATGATCATCAATGGAGAAGATGATGATGGAAGGAGAACTTGGCCTCTCCAATTTTATTACAAATTTTCGGACCCTTGGCAACAACACATGATTGTCCTTTTATAGTACAAGACCAACCACTACAAGTTGTACCCTTTGGTCATTATACATGTGAGTTTTCCTTGTCATATTCTTCTTTTATTCCTAGGATTCCAATCATTGGTGCAACCTCATAGTTCTTCTCCACTAGGCAATGACCATAAGTGGTCCCATGAGTTCATACTAGCTTCCCATATCTTTAGAGTCATTCTTCATCCTACATCATCAAACATCCACAACGAGCATTACTAGATTAAAATGATTATAAAAACACTAAAAACTAATTAAAACTATAAAATCTTAAATAGGAACTGATTAGATGTCTTAGGCAACACAATCACTCAATTTCTTGTCCATTATGAGAGTTATGTGCAACATGATAACCAACTATTTTTCCGGTTATCATCATATTTCACATGATAAGATGCAATGTATGAATAAAATGTACACTTATGTACCTATTAGTCCACACACTACTTGTGATATATGTCAAATGTGTAGACAAAAAGTATTACCTTTTCCTGTTAGTAATAAGAATGCAAAGACATCTTTTTATTTGATTGTACTAGGCATATTTGGATAGTAATGTTGAGAAGTAAATCTGAAGTAACACAAAAGGTGAAAAGTTTTGTTGCTATGGTTGAGACACAATTTGAGAAGAAAGTTAAAGTGATAAGAAGTGATAATGAGCCAGAATTCATGATGAAAGAATTTTATGAGTCAAAAGGAATTATACATCATAGAAGTTCTCCACAACAAATGGTAGAGTGGAGAGAAGACATCAACATATTCTAAATACTAGTAGAGCTCTTATGTCTAAGTCAAAATTACGAAAGAAGTATTGGTCTTATGTTGTGTTGCATGCAGTGTATTTGATAAATAGAATTCCAACAAAGATATTACAAAATAAATCTTCTTATGAAGTTTTATATGGAGAGGTGCCTGATCTTACTCAATTGAATGTTTTTGGCTGTCTAAGCTATGCTTCTACTTTACCAAATAATAGTCACAAGTTTGATTCAAGAGTCAAAAAGTGTGCTTTCTTATGCTAGGCATGTCTCTTTTCGATGGTTTGCTTGTTCTTTTAAGTTATTTTTCTTGTTTTCAAGGTGACTTTTGATGGTTTTTGGGAAGTACTAACCCCTTATACACCTTTCCAATAATAGTCTTTTTTATAATAAAAAAGTCTTTCAATATTATACATCGAAAGATCGAAAATTAGTATAAATTTATCTGCACATAGATGAAAGGTTTATTTTTCATCCAAATATAAATAGAAGTTAATTAAAAAAAAGAAGCTAATTTTTTATGGTTACCATGATTTTTTCCTACTAGTTTTTTTTTTTTGACAAGTTTTTCCTACTAGTTATCTCGTCTAATTGTTTGTGTGGATTAAAATTTATTGCAGATATTATACTCGGCATTGTTAAAGGTAATATTTTATTTTATCTTTTAAAAAAGGTAATATTTTTATCTTTATTGTTTACGTTCATTTCTATGTTAGTTTATATTTTACTTTTCATTTCTACTTTATTAATTCTACATCAATTATATTATCTTTTGTATAAATAATGCTTTTTTAATTTCTAAGTCTGTTGGAAGTCAAGAGTAATAATGATAGATGCCTTTGAAGTAGGGGATGCAAAAAATTTATAATATGAGGAAAAGGATTTAGAGAATTTGACATAATCCTATAAGATCCTTCACCGATATTTTTATAGTTCTCTCATATAGGGATTTTTTTTTAAGGAGAAAAATAAACATCCATGCAAGGTGGAGGCTATCATTCTCTTCATGCTATTTTCCTTCTAAGTAAAGCCTTACATGTTGTTTGAGTGGAGCATGAAAATTTCTATCTAACACGTTGATTTTTCTAATAATAAAGATATTTTGGGGGTGAAATAAATATAATTCTCTTTGGTTGCACCCCATCATCGCCTATAAGACATGATATTGTTTATATAATTGCAAATTATAACGGTAGAAAGATGGAAAAATATCTTTGTTTCGGTCTCCAATATTAAACCAAAAAGACTATTGTTACCAATTCTAGGTCAAGGGTTGATAATTACACTCATGAATTGCAGTCTATCTCCACATATCACTACAAAAAACGCGTTGGATTGCGGAGGTTTTTTTGGGGAGGTTTTAAAAAACCCCCGCAAATTAGTTGAAACAGTGACGCGTCCCTTTAAGTTGTAACAAATGCTTGTCAATATGTGGAGGTTTAAAACCCCCGCAAAATTAAAGCAATTTTTCCTAATTTTTCACCTATCCCTCCCCTTTCACGTGTGGCGCAATTTTAATTTGGTTTCCCTCTCCTTTATTTCATTTCATTGAAAACCTCCAAAACCTCACTCCATCTCCAGAACAAAAGCTCTTTCACGTTCCAAAAGCTCTTTCACTCCATCTCCAGAACAAAAGCTCCAGAGCGATTCAGAAGCTTCGCTCTTTTAGTTAACGGCGTGCTAGCGACTTTTCTCCATAATCCATGTCCCATTCGGAAGTTTCGTCTCGACTGCGCTCATTCCCTTTTGGACGACAAGTTCCGTACCAATTCAGTTGAAACGTGGGTTCGCGCCGCCATTGGGCTCCACCTCGAGGAACTTAACCTCAATCTCTTCTCCTACGACAACGATCTCAAATACAAGCTCCCTCTATCCATCTTCACTTCCACTAACCTCGTTTCGCTCAGGTAAATAAATCACTTCTCTTTTATTTATTGCCTTTAATCTCTTTTTATTTTACAGCAAATACACTACATATTGCCTCCCTCACAAAGGTATTTTTACTCTATTTTCCATAAATCAATTTGTTATTTGGGAATTAGGGTTTGATGAAATTGTTCTGCATTTGGATTGTTTTAATTAAATTGATAATTATAGGGTCTGATGCTTTTGATTTTGATGAAAAGCTTGTTTGAATCAAAGGAAGCTATAGAAGAAGCTCAAAACACACCAGCGAAAACAGTTTCACCTGTTGAAACTTCAGATGTTTCAGAAGCTACGGAGGAACAACAGATACCCAAAGTGACTGCTCCTACTCCAGAGCAAATTATTGCTATTAAGGTACAATTACAAGTGCCATACACATTGTGTTCAATTCAGAATGAACAAATAATCTGTGTATTTTCCTTTTTTATGCATTTTTGTTTGTAGCTTAAGAATTGTAGACTTGTTGAAATAAAAATTTATTATGTTAATGCTTGATTCTAGACCTGTATCAAGGTGATAATAGGATCTGAATATGGAAAAAGGACAGAAGAAATAGAATGCGGAGAAAAGAACAATCCCAAGCTGTTACAGAGTGTGCCTAGTCTCTTGCAAATGTTCTAGGTGATTCCCACCCTGTTTTGCACTAACCCCACTATCAGGTCATATAAGAGCCTAACCAGCTGTCATATGATATATCTCAACATGAGCTATATGAAGGATAATGAATTTCACCGTGTTTTGTAAATGTGCGTAATATCTGTGGGTATATAAATGTTTGGCTACACTGTTAAACTGTTAATTGCCTTTCTTTTACTCATTGCGGAAGTAAACTAAACCGAATAACATTGTTGTTTTTTCTATATTTGCTATTCTTTTACTCCTTTGTTCTGTTTGCTTGTCTGCAATCAATTATTTTCCATTGTGTTACCACGTCAACCAGAAAAGGCCGCTTTCTCTCTTAGTTAAAACTATACATTCAACAAGCTCTGTCTGTTTAAGAAATAAAAATGAGACTTGTCGGTTCATTTGTTTCAGTGGCTCAATTGAAATTGCTGGGAGTTTGGACGATTGTATTTTTAGTTTTGTTTGTAATTAAGAAAAACGTTTCCATCTAGTGATGGATTTGTTATGGAATTACTCTCTCTATTTCTCAAGCACTCAAGTTAGCTTTTGTAGTTTAAACCTGTGTATCAAATTTTTGTTTCAGTCACTGTCAGTGAAGTTGAAGCATTATTCGAGCTTTTTAAGAGCATCAGCAGTTCTGTTGTTGATGATGGGCTAATAAGCAAGGTACTGCATTGTGAATAGGAAGTTGACTTGTTCTTATTATATTATTAGTTTGTTCCTAGAAATAAGGACACAAATCAGAAATTGATTTGTTCTCATTAATTGTAATTATTTACTTGTAATTACCTGTATAGCCTTGTAACCTCTATATATACACAAGGAATAACAATGAGAAAGGCATCAAGCCAATATTTGTGACATGGTATCAGATCAACTCATTTTCAGAGTTTATGACAATAAGCTGAAAAAAATTTATGGATATATCATAAGCTATTGTCATAAGCTCTTACAAGCACTTGCTAATGTCATGAGATAATCCCAAATAAGCTCTTCCAAAAGCCTCCTAATCCAGATAACATTTTTTGTTCATTTTGGATATTTGCTGCTCATATTGAACTTCTAGCCTATAATGTAATTATGGGTATTCTTTCTTTGCAGGAAGAATTTCAATTGGCAATCTTCAAGGATAAGAAAAAAGAAAACATCTTTGCAAATCGGGTACTTTATATCATACTTTTACTTTCTTAATAACTAACTATGCCATAATTTTTTGTTCTCTGCAAGCATGTCAACTGGCTATGGCTCCAGTATTTGTCAACTTCATAGTTTATACACGTAGACTTTATTTTTCTCATCTCCCGGTTTCTTTGAAGATAGAAATAAATGTTTGCAACTTTCTTATTTATTTCTTGGTCAGCATTATATGCCATTCTTGTGAAATAACTTTTTCAATTGACTGGATATCCATTGATACGATGTTAGAAATTTATACATGCAGATCTTTGATCTATTTGATGTCAAGAAGAAGGGCGTTATTGATTTTGATGACTTCGTTAGATCTCTCAATGTCTTCCACCCAAACGCAGCGCTAGAAGACAAGATAGAATGTGAGTTAAAAATTGAATCCTCCACTTATTGTTGTTTACCTTAAATTCCTCACTTTGATCTGTCTGTCCTGATATATTATGTTTGGGATTTTCCTGCAGTCTCATTTAGGCTCTATGATTTGCACAATACTGGCTTTATAGAGCGTCAAGAGGTGAGATGATTATTTGTTAATCCACTGAATTTTTATGTTTTTATTCCTAAGTGAAAACTTTCGTTCTGGTCTTGGTTTTTGACATTATTCTTTGTTGCTATGACATTTATCCTATTTTCATTGATATATTAATTTGACTTTGCCAATCTTTCCCTTATTTGGTGTTGTTTAACAGGTCAAGCAAATGTTAATTGCACTTCTTTTCGAGTCTGAAATGAAGTTGGCGGACGATGTGATAGAAACAATTCTAGACAAGGTATGTTAGCAAAATTCACAGTTAACATAGAATATTAGATATGAAATGAAAGTCCACCTGCAGAAGAAATATTGTTACTGATAGAAGTTGCCAAGCTGTGTTTGACCTCTTTTTCATCTTCTATAAATGGTTGCAATTTTTATAAAAACCTCAGTTAGACATTGCTTTTTTCTGGACAGACTTTCTTGGATGCTGACCTGAACCAAGATGGAAAAATAGACATTGTTGAGTGGCGAAAATTTGTTTATGAAAATCCTTCATTGCTCAAAATCATGACACTTCCCTACCAAAGGTATACACGAATCTACTTTTATCCATATTATGATGTTCAAACTATAGTGTAATTTGTTATTTTTGTCATTGATGCAGGGACATAACCACTTCTTTCCCAAGTTTTGTATTTAATTCTAACGTGGATGAAATTGTTGCTTGAGAGCAAACACAACTTTAGGTTTAGCAATTATTGAGAGAACACAACTTTAGGTTCTCAAATTATTAAGAGAATTGGATGTGTTTGTAAAAGCTCAAACAGAAATGAATAGATGCCATGCTTGTTATTATATTTAAGCCTTTCTCAGTGATTTCTATCTTCAAAGAAACCGGGAGATGAGAAAAATATATTTATTTTTGAATTGAGTCATGTATTGATAAAATTTAAATCTTACAATACCATTAAATTGCAATTAAAAACAAGTGTAGCTTAGATAAAGAAAAAAAAATTATATCATTTTATTAGAGGAGGTTAAAAACTCCTAGAAAACAAACAAAAAGGAAATTTAAAAAAAAAAAAACAATGTATCTAAGGAGGTTAAAAACTCCCACAAATAAAACACTCATATTGCGGAGGTTTTTGGTATGAATACCAGGGGTCGCAAAAAACCTCCGCAGATAATTTGTGGGATTAGTATAAGCGGGAATTTTCAAAACTCCCGCAAAACATTCTGCGGAGGTTAAAAACCGCCGCAATATAGCAAAAAAACCGCCGCAATCCATGCGCGTTTTTTGTAGTGTATAGATTACTGCTTTAGCACCTTTCATCAAAACACAACCCAACCCTTAGTATATGACATCACAATACATCTCAAAATGAACTAGACGATAATGTGAGAATAATATTGGAGATGAGGTCAACCACTTTTCAAACTCTTCCCAAAACTTTTCTCACGTTTACTCTAACACACAAAAGACTTGCATTTTCTACTCAATTATGTCAAAGTTAATATGATCTTTAAAAATAACCCTTATTGAATCTCCTATAGTAACATGCATGCACCAAAAATACTAACCCTTTGGTCACAAACAACGAACTATCACACTATAGTAAAATTAATCTTTAGAAGAATCTTGTTATCCCATCTATATTAATCATGTGCTCCCAATAATAAGAATGTCATTGATGAACTCAAAAACACACTACTTATTAATGAACAATTAATGAAAAAAACCAGGTTCGTGTAATCCATGAACATTGGTACGTAGAGAAATAGTTAAACCAAACATCTTGAGTAAATAACGACAGTAACCATATCGAGTCTTGGATGTAGTCTTGATAATAGATTCCTTTTTCTAGCTTGACCTTGTGATAACTAGACTTAACTTTAACTAGACAATAAATTAACTTTTCCTTGTTCTAAACCCTATATATCTTCCAAGAGAAGCCATATTTTGCTTTCCAAGAAACTAAGCATCCCTTCATTTTTCTTTAATCCGTAAATGTCATATTTTGGTTCGTCAAAAGGCATATTATAACACCACCAACTGAAGCATCTATTAGAAAGGAAATCCATTTTAAGAAGATAAAAGACGTATGGATTAAAGAGATGAGAAATTTTGCAAAGGAGGGAAAATTGTGCGGGAATGAGTGGGAACCTCAAAACAATTATACTCAACGGAATCCTCTAAACAACCGTGCTTTTCCCTTTGTAGGTGTAGAACCCACATTAGGAGGAGATACAATCCATGATAACTCGGGTTTCTCCACGTGTCCACCATCAGATGAAGTGTCAACTAATGCAACTCCTATAGTCACTCCCTTCACATGCATATACAATCATCCTGGTTCTCTCTGACTATAGTTTGAGGTTTACCATTCCCAATTGTAGGTTCAACCACCCTTATTGTGGTAGCCTCTGGAACCAATCTAGGGTCACCTACAAGATCATCTATCACCACATCCATGAGGGCATCATGAGGAATAGTCTCAATCATATTACTCTTGTGTAGCAATTCCTCACCTCCCATGCTTGAAGGAACTAGTACCTCAAAACAATTATACTCAACGTAATCCTCTAAACAATCGTGATTCCCCCTTTGTAGGTATAATACCCATGTTACGAGGATATACAATCCATGATAACTCAGGTTCCTCCATGTGTCCACCATCACACACAGTGTCAAGTAATCCAACTCCTATAATCACTCCATTCACAGGCACATGTCATCCTGGTTCTCTCCGAATAGTTTTAGGTTTACCATTCCCATTTGTAGGTTCAACCACCTTTATTGTAGTAGCCTCTGGAACCACGCTAGGATATCCTCGAAGACCATCCAACACCAGATCCATGGGGACAACATGAGGAATCCTCATAATCATATCACTCTCAGTAGCAATTCCTCGCCTCCGGAAATAGAGTATCCTCCCTAGATACTTCGCTACATCAAGGATCGAGTCGATATCCTAGACGTGAAGCAAATCTCGATCAGGGTAATCTACTATGGTCATAGTCACCTAGTTGGTTATCAGTAACATGTTATTTATAGGCCATTGAGAGCAAAGTCCTAATTCTACTTGTAAAAGTAGAGGGTCACGATCTAAAGCTAATATATATATATATATATATATATATATATATATATATATATATATATATATATATATATATATATATAAAAGAATACACGTATGAAGATAACTCCGCATAGCAATTGACATAGAATTTGGTTAAACATCTAAGTATTACACATTTAACCTAAAATATAGATTCTATATGTGTGAAATGACCATCACAAGTTTATCACCATGACACCCATCCCAAGTGTGTTACATGCATATGATTCTAAAATACATCACTCTGCAAAGTGTCGTAGGTCAAAAACTTATTAAAATTGTACCTCAATGACTTAATAAAATGCCAAAGAAAATTAAGTTGTGATGCACAAATTATGGCTACCACAATCATCGTGCATCTGATATCCACTACCCTTTTCCACATATCATGGGGTTTAACACATGTAATTGAGAATACAATCACAATGTATACTACTGCAACAACATACATATCATGTCAACATATGTAAATTAAATCATTATTCAAATGCAGCTCATATATTTCATAAATCATACAAAAAGCTAAGATTTATTAAGTACATCATCACTTTGACAAGAAAACAACAACTTGGCACACAAACATGCATACAAACACACACATTCCAATACATATAATATTGTTATAAAGTTCTCTTACCTCATCAATATATACGAAAATAATAGCTCACCTTCTTAACGATGCCATGTGCCCCATATCACATAAGGAACTTAAATTAATAACATGGTTCTAGCCTAGCTCTACCTAACTTTAGGCTGTGTTTGGATTGGAAAAGAATGTGAGGAATGATAGTAAAAGGAAAGATTGTTGAAAGAATGAAATTTAAGAGAAAGTGAGAAGAAAGTAGGATGATATTTTAGTTGTTTGGTATTAGTGAAAGTGAGAGGAAAGAATGATGAATATTTCGTAACTGACATAAATATCCTTATTATAAAATCAATTGTATCTTTATTTATTACTTTAAATAATATATTCATGATATATATATATATATATATATATATATATATATCTATATATATATATATATATATATATATATATGAATGCATAAAGATTAATAATTTAACATATGTACATGAATATAAATATTTATTTATATATACGTTATGAAAATACAAATATTCATAAGTGTTCCGTTGAATAGGAAAATATATTTATCAGTTTTATAATTTATATATTTTATGTACAAATATGGGTAAAAGCGGAACAACACAAAAAACAAGCACTTTCTTCTCCTTTCCGCGCACTGGGGAGAGGAAAGGTTTTCATGCGTGGGTCCCACGAACCTTTTTTTCCTCAGTTACTGTTCTTCAAAACCAAACGGTTGAAGGTTTTTAGGTTTGCGTGCTTTCCATCCATAAGCTTTCTTGCCTTGAACTTTCATGCGAGCCAAACATACACTAAGGTTTATCCAACGTTTTTGCTCGAAACTTAGATAAAATAATTTTTGTTGACACTTGGAAAAATAAAACATTTCCAAATTTTAATTTTCCTCTAAAATAGTTTAACACTTTAAAATCTCTATTTTTTTAAAAAATTTCAACTTGGACATAATAAAATATATACTAACAGATACATTTTACAAAACAAAATCGAATTAAAACTTTTACTCAAAGTACTTAAAAAAGCACCAAGTAGTACAAGTTTCGGATGATATTTAGATAGAATTTCCTTTGTGTTTACATCAGTTTTTAAATTTTCTTGTGAAGAAAGTAATCACCAATCAACAAACAATTTTTATCATTTGAAATCCATTACTTGAGGTGCTCATTTTCAAGAGTCAACAACAATGCATAATATATATAAAATTCTAGGTTAAAATATATGACTGGTCTCTGCAAATATACCTCATTTGACTTTTAATCCTTGTAATTTGTTTTTTTGAAATCCGTCCTTGCAAAAAAATTTGTTTTTGAAAATGGTCCCTGAGTCCATTTTCTTGCTGATTTGTCAACATTTTGCTCAGATGGTAGTTAATGACTGTACCAGCTAGAACACATGGCGCACAAGTGGCATTAAACTTCTTTTAAATATTTTATAAATTATTTAATAAAAGTAAAATTTGTTTATCAAAATTAAAAAATTAATTAAATTAAATCCCTAATTCCTTAGTCTCACGTGAGTCGTGACCCAGTTTTCTTCTTCTCATTATTTTGTTCTTGCTTCATCAATCAATCAATTCCTAACTCCATTCCTCCACCTTTTTCCTCACGGCCAAAACCTTCTTCGATTGGCAAAAGTTTCTTGGTTTAACCGTTCCCGTTCTCCGATTCATCTTCTTCTTCGTACCCTTCGTCAACATCAACTTGAAATATATGGGTTTATCAAATTCTTGAATCTGGAAGGGTTTGTGAGTTATGCTTATAGAGGAATTGAAGGAAGGTGAAGTTGTAGAAAGTGGAGATGGGTAGTTTGAAAATGTTGCATGTAGGGATGTTTTGGTCGGAGGGTGGCGCTGTGCTGGGCTAATGGTATGTGTGCTGGCAGCAGCTGTATAAGCTCATTCATGTAAAGAAAATAAATTTTTGAGACTTTTCTAAATCTCTATTTTTTACCCAATATCAAATTTTTCTTCGAGATCTATACTCACGAGGATCCGATCTATCACTTTCGTAAAGAAAATTTGAAAATCTAATACTGATTAGAGGAGTTCAAGCTACCCTAACAACCTAACATGTGGGTTTTACTTGATGTACCTTTTGAGGAGAACATGAATTTGAGCTTAGTTGAGATGATCTATCATTTTGATTAGCTTGGGTCCAAGAAATGGTGGAGGAAAATTTGATGAAGATGATGAATAGTGTGTTGTGATGGTGGTTCGATTCGAATTTGAGAGGGAGGAGAGATAAATTTTTTTTTCCGATCTCTGAAATGATAATATATATCATAAAATATTAGGACTAATAGAATATAAACTTAACTAACTATAACTATTTGTCACTGATGGTGCTCTAATCTGAATGTCACGTAACATTTATAATCTCAGAGAAAATAAAGAAATTTTTTAATTTGTTAATAATTTTCTTTGACATGTGAACAAATTATTCTCAAACTGAAATCTTGGTTCAATACTATTAAAAGCAAGAATCCTACAATTATATATTTCTATAAACATGTTAATAAACATTCGTTATTACTAAAATAGATCACAAAACCATACTCAAGTCACACAGATAAACTAAATTACATCAGAAGATAAAAGCAAGAATCCTAAAATTATATATTTCTAAACTATATGTCTTACACAATTTATTTCATTATCATTCTGCTTTACCACCGAAAACACCAATAAATCAATATTGAACACTCCACGGGGGAGTTAAGAAACCCATATTTGAGGGACATTCTTCCATCTTCAATGTAATTGTTTGAAGAAAAAAGAATCACTTTTTGAATATTTAACATTTGATCGCAAACCATATGTACATTGTTCCTTCATTTTAGTCCTCAATAACTTTTACAATTTGTAATGTGTTCCTCTCAAGGTCTCACAATTGATTATCCTCGGTGTCAATTTTGGTGGGTCAGTTTGACTTCTTAAAAAAAAACTTTTACAATTTGTAGAGACAAGCTTTGAATGTGAAAACTAATATTTTAATTTTATTTGTGTGGTTATATTAGATTTCACTACAAATATGTAAGGAAAATTTAAAGAGAAGTATTTGGGCGATATCTGCTTTCTATTTTTGAGGGGGCAAAAAAGGTTCTGCCTTCTCTCTAAAAACCAGAACCGACGACTTAACCAAGCTCCTCCCCCTTTAATCCAAATTTCATCCTTCCAAGATGTAATACTTTCAGCCGATGGTGTGATGAGTGGCGCTCTGTCCTCCGCACCACCCACCTCCAGATCTCCCTTTTCTGTCGTCGTTCATCAAATGGTGGCGGAGGTTGCTTTGGTGGTTGAAACTTTGGGGTTGGTTTAATCCACACTTTCGGCGTAGGGTGTCTTAATGGCGTGGGTGCGTTGCATCTATGTCGTCGTTTCGTCTGGGTCTCAAAACCGGATTTGTTTCCACAAAGATTTGGCGGTTTCGTTTTAAAACACGTTCACAGTGTTCGCATCGTGTTGCTCAAAACGTTGGCGGTGATGGTTGTTGTTTCATGTTGACCTTAATGTCGACGTTTGGTTCTTGTTCGAACACCCTTTCACGGGTTTGGTTTCTAATGTTCTATGTTCACAAGTGAAACCCCTTAGGATGGGTTCGCTCCAGAGGCAACGATGAGGTTCTGATGCTTAAGCAGTTGCTGCTTAACGATGCTATTGGTCTTTGGTTTCTTGGTTCTGCTCCAGATTTGCTGAAATCTGCAGGATTTAAAGGTTCGACATTTGCTACACTGGAGTTTTGCTTGAATCTGATTCAATCCTTTGTATTGTTGTTTGTGCTACTACAAGTTGTGGGGTCGGGAAACTATTATCGTGTTGGCGGTCAGTTTCAGTTACCGTCCTTTTAAACATGAGTTTGAACTCTTCTATGGTTTGTTTAGATGTTTGACGTGTTTACACACCAATTTCTTTTGCAATCCCGGTTTCGTTCCCCGCGTTGAGTTCGCTGGATTGTGCTTTTGGTGCGTATCTTTGCCATGCATTTGGTTTCTGTTGTTTTCGAGTTTAGAAAAAGTACCTTGTAAAAAATCAGAATTTACCACCGAAGATATTACCGGGTTGAGTCACGACCAGGTCGCTCTCTTTAAGACGTTTCGCGGCACTACCCGAGTTTGTGCAAGGTAGACTAACAACCGCGCCGCCTCCAGGATAAAACAGCCCAGTTCACCTGTTCGATTACGTACTGCACCGTAAGTAATCGTTCGAGAATTTACACCCTCAATATGGTATTAAACCACTCTATATGGTACGAAGACCACTCGAAACCGAAGGGACAGAAAGGAGTAGAAGAAGAGGAAGGACTCGTCAACACAAGTCGAAGGAGGGAGAAGAGAAGAAAAGCACAGGAAGCATCAACTGTGATTTTCGGGGTGAGGAACAAGTGAGGCCCGAGCTCTCCTTTTATAGGGAGAGTTCGTAACAAATCCGACGTGATTTTTGGGATTAAGTTAAACGGATTAACTTAATCTTTAAGCACGCGGATTGGATCAACGAATGGATATATCCGAAAGGACTTTCGGATATTCTGTTGGATCGGATCGGAATGAAGTTTATCATTATCCGTAGAGCGCTTTCAGATAATTATTAAATTAATAAAAAAATTAATTTAACAATTTCAGGTGACAAAAAATATATTCTTTTTTGACCCGGACCCGGACCCAAGCCCAGCCGGACGGACGGCGGCGGCGTCGTCGCGCGTGTGATATATATATATTTTCGTAAGCGCTCACCCGTTCGCAAAAGTGGGTACCCCAAGGGCACACCCTTGGAGGTCACCCCCCACTTATATAAACACTACTAGTGGGTATGTCCTATCCAATGTGGGACATTTTTCAATTCATACCAACACTAGTTCTTTCCCAAGGGACATGTGTTTATTCTTTCCAACTTCCACTCATATTCACTAGTGTTCCAACAGTTTCATTCGACTAGATTTAGTCTAGTATTTTACCACATTTTGTTATTACCGGTTGTAATACTGCTTAGGGATGTATACGTGGTTGCTGGTCAGGTTCATGCCCCCCAACTTTTTGTACTTTCTTTTTATTTATTATATTTTCTTTGCTTAAAAAAATAAAAAATTGAGGGGGCAAAACTAGTAACAAAAGAACAAAAAGAAATGAGACAGAGTGTATGTTAGTCAAAGAAAAGAGGTGCGAAAAATATCAGTGTCCAATGTTCATTATTTCCTGCTTTTTATTGTCTATTATCTTAGTTTTCAAAGACACACATTAATGTTGTTAAATGTATTTACTGTATTTTCATGATATGACTTGCATAGGAGTACTACAAATAATGGGTACAACAAAAAGTTCCGAATTAACACGTGGAACCTTTGGATTATCTATGAAAGTTTTTGATTCTAAATTTGGCATCGAATTTGGAAGAATCAGTGGCATATATCTCTTGCCAATATATATAGTGAGATTTACGTTGGGCCTCATGGTTTTCTTTGTGCTATTGATATATACATGTCGAAGAAGACATATATCCATATACGAAAATATTGAAGTTTTCCTTAGAGGGAGTACCTTGATGCCAACAAGGTATTCATACAAAGATATGAAAAAGATTACTCTAGGTTTCAAGGATAAACTAGGTGAAGGAGGTTTTGGTTCTGTTTATAAAGGAAAGTTAAGCAGTGGACCATTTGTGGCCATAAAGATGTTGGGTAAATCTAAGGGAAATGGACAAGATTTCATTAATGAAGTTGCAACCATAGGAAGAATACACCATGAAAATGTGGTGACACTTATTGGTTTTTGTTTCGAGAGATCGAAACATGCTCTTGTTTATGAATTCATGTCCAATGGCTCTCTTGATAAATATATTTCTACTAAGGAGGATGCTATCTCTCTAACTTCAAAGAAAATGTATGAGATATCTCTTGGAGTGGCTCGCGGAATTGCTTATTTGCACCAAGGTTGTGACATGCAAATCTTGCATTTTGATATCAAACCCCATAACATCCTTCTTGACGAGAATTTTATCCCCAAGGTTTCAGACTTTGGTCTTGCAAAACTATATCCAAATGAAAATAGTATTGTTACTTTAACTGCAGCAAGAGGAACAATTGGTTACATGGCTCCTGAATTGTTCTACAAAAATATTGGTGGAGTATCCCACAAGGCTGATGTGTATAGTTTTGGCATGCTTTTAATGGAAATGGCAAGTAAGAAAAGAAATTTAAATCCACATGCCGATCGTTCAAGTCAATTTTTCTTTCCCATTTGGATTTATGATCAATTGATTGAAGAAAGGGAAATAGAAATGGATGAAATTACATATGAGGAAAATAATAACGTGAAGAAGATGTTCATAACTGCATTATGGTGTATACAATTGAAACCATGTGATCGTCCTTCAATGAACAAAGTGATTGAGATGCTTGAAGGAGATATTGAGAATATTGAAATGCCTCCAAAGCCCTCTTTGTATCCAAATGAAATGATTCATGGAGATCTCGAAGTCAACTCTAATGCAACTGAATCAGAAACTGATGTTGGCTCTCTTAGTTTTATTGATGAAGATACAACAGAGCCTCTATTAATGAATTCTTCTTGATGATTTCGTTTGCTTCCAGGGTATATTTCTATTATATATGGAAGAACATGTGTCAATAATGTAATATTATTTCGTCATGTCAATAATTGTACTATTTCCGTTTACCATATGAAAAAAAAAAAAATTATATGACATAAATATTAATGTATATAATTTAGAGAGAGCAAGCAGCTAATCCCAAAAGTAAGCATAATATTATAATAAGGTTATACTTCAAAAAAAATATTATAATAAGGTTAGCACCTTACTTCCAAACAACTAATATCATTCGGGGTCTCAATTAGGGTTCGCCTTTCTGATTGGCAGACGACCTTTCAACGGATTTATAATTTTTCTGTGAAGAAAGTGATCACCAAGATATATATATATATATATATATGGGGAACGAAAATTTAAAATTAATTTGTTCCTCGTTTAAAAACTACAAAATTTATTGGTCGAGGTTTTTATGATGTTCTATCCATGCTAGCGAAAACTATGGAATTAAATTTGACCAGTGAGTATATGCTTACTCAGAAGAAAGATTGTAATTTTGACATGTGAGTATATGCTTACACGGAAGAAAATTGCAACCAAACTTTACATATTCTCTATATGTACTTGTTTAGAGATGTGTGCAAAAAACCAACTCAAAAATTGATTTCTAGATAAATATCTTTGTTGTTTTGTTTTTTGAGCTTTTGACGCTTTAAAAATTCATAATTAATCCGTCCTTTTAAAGAAAATTCTAATTTTAGGTGGCACGCCTGCAAAAAATAATGAAAAAATTCACCATTTAGGTCACTTTTCTGAACTTTATGTCTACAGGAAAAAATAAGTGGTAAAAAATACGAAGAATCTCAAATTACAGGGTTAGAATATGTGTTTTAGTAGAAAGTCATTTTTCATACTTCACATATATTACATGGTCATTTTGAACAATTAATGTAACACCCATACTAATTTAATCTAGAATATTAGCATGAGCGTTAACTGATACTGGATACATCAAATTTTTCAATAATAATAATACAACTGAATGAGTACAAATTGGCTGGTTATACAATAATCCAAATACAATTACCAATACTTTTATACATGACTGATGAAAACTCCTGAGCTGGTACTTGACGAGCAACTACACTCCATCCAGTGCCTCCGTGAAGATCTTCAACTCGAACCTCTTGCTTACCTGTGAACCTGCACCAGAAGGATTGTGATGAGACATAATGTCTCAGTGAGCTCCACCCAACCTACTGTTGGCAACCTCGGGGAAACCTAGGGTCGCCATGCCTACTTTTGGCAATCTCGGGGATTTCCTATGATCGCCAAGCTCTAACTCTTCCCATAAAGGGTTATACCTGCCTGTTCCTGATAAACTGTGTAGTCACTAAAACTAGACTACGTCCTGCTAATCTAGTGATCGAGGGGATTCCTAAGATCACTGCATGTAACCTGATACCTGAATAGTCAAGAAACTAAACTATAACCTAATAACTTAGTGATCGAGGGTACTCCTAGGATCACTGCATAACTCTCTCATATTCATAACATACCTTAATCTCATACTTAGTGATCTGGGGACATCCTATGATCACTTTCTCATACCTGCTATCTGATGACTACTTGGTCATAAACTTATGTAATAAATACATATACATTTCACATTAACATAAAGTCAGAAAGTTAGTGTTGGACATACAATTAATTATCTGAGTTCGTTTTACGGAATGCCCCCGAGTGGAGTAACCCCGGAGCACATTCCCCTGATAACCGGTGAAAATTCCTATCTGAGGCTAATCACCGGACTCCTCTTATCGTTGTGTGGACAACTCTCTCGAAGAAGTCCCATCTGACGTATCCCGGAGTCTACTGAACACAACTTAACTTACATGTGGATAACCCTCTCGGAGAAGTCCCATCCAGCATAATCCGGAGCCTGCTGGACATGTTTACATCTTTAACATACGTGTGGACGACCCTCTCGGAGAAGTCCCATCCGGCATAATCCGGAGTCTGATGAACACATTTACATAATCTTATAAACTTACGTGTGGATAGTCCTTTCGGAGAAACCCTATCCAGAATAATCTGGAGTCTGCTGAACACGTATAATCTTTACAATACATTATAATTCTTAACTTAAAACTCATATGTATATCTGATACATTTCTCTAATCATATGCATATCTAATGCCTTCATCAAGTATCTACTCATGCACTTCTTAACCTATATTATAAGGTTCCAGGCTTATCGTTCTCATAAGCCACTTAATCATTGTTGGGAAACTGAACCCCCTTAAGTTTATCTGAAGCTTTGAATGTTGAAACATTCCTTGTACCTTTGTACACTTAATTGAGTACACTCATCTTGCTATCCTATCAAGGATCTAGACATATCATTACCATATGCCCTACTTAGGGCTTACTATCCTACTTATAATCATTTCCAGTTCGTCTACCCTTTAATCTAGCATTTCCCATACATTGCATATTCCTTGATCCTTATGATTTTTGGCCATTAAAGGCCCTTAGGATGAGTTAAAATGGTGTCATTTGATTCCTTAAAGTTTCTGGAGAAAACGGTTGCGAAAAACCTCGCTTACACGCGCCGGATCACCCGAAACAGATCAGCGAAAAAGCTATTTCTGGTGAGCTTGGTATAGCGACGGGCTGGTCGCTATAGCGACCCTGTGCCGTAACAAAATAAGCCTGATCGCTGCAGCGAGCTCCAGCTCGCTGTAGCGACCATGACAGTTCAGAAATTGGTCAAAAACGTATTTTTCACCATTTTAGCTCAATCCCACTTACCCAAACATCCCAAGGATATTAGGAATGATTTTCCAATGCAAATTGATAGTTTAAAACATGAGTAAGCAAGGAATTGACAAGCTAAAGGGATTAGGGCACAAAACTTTCTAAACTTTGCATAAAACATAAATCACATCCAAACTCACTCAAAGTGGGTTCTAAAACCCTAGGGAGCTCACCTAGCAATTGTTGGGATGTTGATCCTTTGCCAAGCTTGTGGATCCCTAGCTTCAATCTTCTTTCCTTCCTTGATTCTTCCTTAGCTTCCTCTTGTTCTAAGTCTCCCAAAGCTAGCTTGCTTGTGACCCAAGAGTTTTTGGAAGGAAAATCTGATGGATTATGGCATAGTGAGGGTGAGGGCCGAAATTGTAGAGAGAGGAGGAGATGGTTCTAAATTTTAGAGAGAGAGGGGAGAAGAGAAAATGAAGAAAAAGTCTTAGTCCCCCTATATAAAACCCTTCCAACTCGAAATTACGATTTCGCCCTTACTTACTCAAAACTTATCTGATACTGATAAATACTCGGGTCTGAAGCGGGATATTACACTCTACCCCCCTTAAAGAAATTTCGTCCTCGAAATTTTGAATTCTCCTGAGATCATAAATGAATGGATCTTTCATACTTCTTTCTCTACTAGCCAATTCTCCACTCAACTTGCTTACCGGAATTCCATGACTACTCTAAAGTCTGACATGTAAATTATTCATGTACCTCGATGAAACGAGACTGGTTAAAACTGTTCCTTAGCCATGGTTTCCATCTGTGTGAGTCCAAAACATTTGACAATTTCTTTCTAGCCGGAGATCTGATGCACATTACATAATTCTTACGTGGTAGGACGTGTGGTTATCTGAACCAACATATCAATCTTACTTGACTATGTCCTCTGCTCGACATGCTTCTTGCAAATCCAATTTAAAATTGTTAAGTCTCGGATTCCCTCACTGAATTCTATGAGTCTTTCCTTCATGGACCACTCAATCTTATCCTGAAGACGTCGGGTCGATCTTATCTCCCTCAATAGTCCAACTTTTCGAGAGATTTATTGTATTACAGTTTAATTCCAATGAATTCTTGTCTTTGACTTTCGCCTTGTAAGACGGCATCTTACAGTTACAATCCTAACATTCTTTATATAGAATCATCCTTACACTGAAAAGCACCTGGTATTGAGTATTCTCAAACGGAAGTAAGGACTACTGTTGGATATTTGGTTGTTGGCTTCATGTTTGCTAAAATCAAATATGCAAGCAATATGTGCGCCTTCAGAAGCTGATGTTCAGACGCTGAACAGTACTTCAGAGGCTGACCTTCAGAAGCAACCTTCAGAAGCTGAAATGTTCAGACGCAGGACTTCAGACACAGACTTCAGAAGCACCTTCAGAAGCTGGTTTTCTGCGTTCTGGTTATTTTTCTCATGTGATCTTTTGAAGATTTAATTGAAGAATTCTCCTTGCTGCATTTGTTTCTAGAAGGAAGATTAATTTGCATGAATATATTCTGAAGATTGGATTCGTTTATTTGTGAATATATTTTCAAAGAAATCTTTGGAAAATATATTTCTGAAAAATAAAAGCTTCTATATGTTTCTAAAGTATTTTGGAAATATATCAAAGAAGGATTTGGTTCAAGTTTATGTTGCTGCTGAAGCTATAAATTGAGGACGTTGTCATTGAAGAAAAGTATCTCAAAAAGGCTATCATTGAAAGAGTCTTAGTTTTGAGCCTGTGAGCTTAGTGCTTTATTTCTGTACACCACTCAATTGTTAGAGTTGGTTTAGTTTATTGAGTTGTAATCACTTAAAGCTTTTAAGCAAAAGTGACGTATTGAGTTTTTAGGAGAGTGTCTCCATCTTTGATTGATTTGTTTAGAGTCTGATAATCACTGGGACAGTGATTGACTGAGGGAAGTAAGAGGGTGTAACACCCATACTAACTTTAACTAGTATATTAGCATGTGCGTTAAATTGATACTGGATACATTTAAAAATTTCAATAATAATAATAATACATCACAATTGAATGAATACAAGTTTACTCGTTGTACAAATAATCCATTACTTTTACAATACTTATACAATGTCCAATAAGCTCCTGAGCTGGTACACGACGAGCAACTGTACTCCATCCAGTATCCCTCTGAAGAATCCCATCACGAACCTCTGACTTGCCTGTAAACCTGCACCAGAAGGAATGGGATGAGACATAATGTCTCAGTGAGCTCCAGCCCAACCAACTGTTGGCAACCTCAGGGAACCTAGGGTCGCCATGCCTACCTTGGCAATCTTGGGGATTTCCTATGATCGCCAAGTCTTTACTTTATCCTCAAAGAGTATTTATCTGCCTATGACTATGAATCTATCTGTAATTATATCCCTGACTATGACTATAACTGTAAACCGCCTATAACTGTAACTGTAACCTATCTGTAACTATCACTGTAAACTACCTGTAACTATAACTCAGTGATCGAGAGGAAACCTAGGACCACTTTCTGTTAACTGTCTATAACTATAACTATAACTGTAACTGTAACTGTAACTTTGACTATAACTGTGAAACATAAAACATATAAACAGTTCTATAGCAGTTTTATGTTAGCTGTTAGCGTTGAACAAACAATATTATCTGAGTTCATTTTACGGAGTGCATCCGGGTGGAGTAACCCCGAAGTACATCTCCCTATGACCCGGTGAAATTCCTATCAATCAGGCTAACACCGGACTCCCTATGAAACGTGTGGACAACCCTCTCGGAGAAGTCCCATCCGGCGAATCCCGGAGTCTGATGAACACGCCCTATGACTGTGAAACGTGCAAGCACGCCAATATCTTTGATCTTTAATTCTTTAACTTTAACATATGAACATATAATCAGTACTATAATCGTATAACATTCCTGTAACATATGACCTATAATCTATGATTCTTGGCTTATCGTTCTCATAAGCCACCTATGATCATTGGAGAACCAACACTATAAACCTATCTGTAACTATGATTGCAAAAGCATTCCCATTGCTTATGTATTCCAAAAGAATACGTCTATAACTTGTTCACCTATTATATGTTCTTGCCTTATCAAGTCATATGCCAATCTTAGGGATTTACTATCCCAATTACTCATCGTTGGGAACTAAGCCCCTTGTCTTGCTCGTTACTTAGGGTTTAATATACCCATAGTAAAGATTAATCCTTGATTCCTATGAGGTTAAGTCTCAATGCTATGTGAAGTTTCTAACCCCACTCTCATGCTAATACAAGATGAACCATGATTATTCTTCCATTACTAAATGCATAAAAACATATTGGCGCTGTGCGGATGGTTTCTGGCTTTAAAACAAGTTTTCAAAAATGGGGTGGCATTCTGCCTCCATCGTGGCACGACAGGATTCCATCGTGGCACGATGGCCCATCGTGACACGACAGGATTCCATCGTGGCACGATGGCGTGCTGATCCTTATGATCATGGCACGATGGGTGCCATCGTGGCACGATAAATCCAGGGGTGCCAGGCCCTGTAGCTGTTCCAGAAAGTTCAAAAACGAGTTTTCAATCCTAACACGGTCCAGCAAGCATTTATACATCAAAATCAAAGGTTTTTAACATAAAAGATCATAGCATATCATGTATTAACATAGGGAAACTCACTAATGCAAATCTAAGCAAGAATCAGCATATTATCCTTTCCTCATAAACCTCAAAATAACTACCCAAAGGGTATAAATCCATGGGAGCTCACCTCAATCATCTGATCAAAACTTGCCAAGCTTCCTAATCCATAATCCTAGCTTGATTCTCCTCAAACCCTAGCTTCCAATCCTTTTCCTTTTCTTGCTTTCTTGCTCCTTTTCTTCCAAATTGGCCCAAGAGTCACAAACTTGCTTACTTGCATGTGGATTGAGTGTTTAAAAATGAAGTTGATGATTAGGGAGGGATGGAGGAGGATGGCGTGAGGTAGGAAGAAGAGAGAAGGGAGAGGAGTTGAATATTAGAGAGAGAAGGAGTGTTAGGAAATGAGGGAAAATATGGCTTTTGTCATATATAGAAAGCCATATATTGGTAATTACTAAATTGCCCTTCCCTTAAATATCTCTGATGCATCGTCTCAATACTGATAAATATTCAAGTATTAAGCGGGATGTTACACTCTACCCCCCTTAAAGAAATTTCGTCCTCGAAATTTAGAAAATCCTTCTGAGATCCTGTAAAGATAAATCCTTTCTACCTCTTTCTCTACTATGAAAATTTCCAATTCTTTTTGCTTATTGGGATTCCATGGCAAATCTAGGGTCTGACATATAGATTAATCACATACCTTGATTAAACCATACCGGTTAAAACTTGTTCTTTAGCCATGATTTCCATTTCTACAAACCAAAACGTATGACAATCTCTTTCCTGCCGAAAGATTTGGTGCATGTTACATAACTATCACTTGCTAAGATGTATGGTTATCTGAACCAACATATCCATATTATCAGACTATGTCCTCTATTCGACATATTCCTTGTAAATCCAAGGTAAAATTATTAAACCTTTGATTTCCTTTACTGAACTCTATCAGTTCTTCTTTAATTGACCATTCCATATTACCCTGAAGACGTCGGGTCGATCTGATTTTCCTCAATTATTCCAACTTTCCGAGGAATCTATTACATTACTTTCAGTTCCAAAGAACTCTTATCTTTAACTTTCGCCTCGTAAGACGACCTTTTACTGTTACATTCGTACCATTCTTTATATAGATTTAGTCTTGCTCTGAGAAGCATCTGATATTGAGTATTCTCAAACGGAAGTGAAGTCTATTGCAACTGCCTTCACGTTTCAAATATAAGGTGGTGGCTGAACTTATGGTGCAAGTTCCTTTCTTTCTGACATCCTGGTGTAACTATTATCACAACCACGAGCATTGTTCACATTCCCACTGCGGTAATCCTTAAAGCTCGAGAAAACTTATGAGCCACTCCTGCTCCAATTTAATTAATCAACGATAACACGTAGCTAAAGGTCTTAGGGGCTTTCTTCTTTACCAATACTTTCAAACTTATGAAAATCCAGTATAAGTGACGTGTGGCATAAGCCGTCTCACATATCATCATTGTCCATAGCACATAGCTTCTATACATGATCGAGTACGTGTACACTACTATCGGGTACACAATACGCCGCATCATCCTTGTCCAACTAATGGGACATCATATTTAGTCAAAATATACTCGAGACATAGCCACGCCAACCAAGGTCACTCTTTCAGCTCTTAACTCATACTTGTATTCTTTGAGTATTCACAATCCCATAACGTAAATTTATGGTTACATTCCATTGGCGTTATAACTTATTCTGTCCAAGGACATTCTCTGTTTTCGAAAAGAAAACTCTATTCTGATCGCTATCAAAATAGCATTCTTAAACTCTGAATTCTTTATTCCATAACTTCAATTCACGTAGTCCTTTACTGTAAACTATGAGTAATCCTCTTATCGGTGTAAAACATTTCCTTCCTTTAACTGTTAACATTTAGTTCAAGAATTTCTGAACTCCTCTACCGAGATTCGTTCAATATCAATAAACCTGTTCTACTTAGGACTTTCCTATTAAAACATTACCGATTGTGTACCACGATTACCGATACATGTCACACGACTATAAAAATATGTTACACTACTATCTAAGTAGCATAAACTATGCCTGATCAGTATACATAATACTAATCATAACCTGTTACATGCCTGTTACATGCGACATGCTAGCATAACGTGGGTACGATGCGGATTAGTTGTATGCCACGGCATAATTCCTCTTTGGTTAAACTTACTATTCAAGTTAACTTTAAGTTACTGAGCTAAACAGCTAGATCACCGTATGAAGTGTGGCCTCCTTCGCTATGTACTTATTGCGCTATGAACACATCCTTTAAAGTTATCAACTGCTTCGATTCTCTTATCTCATGAGTTTTGAGGTCTAAAACATTCTTCGATTTATCTATTAAAATCTCCTGTTGGAACTGATGATAAGTTCAAGTCATCACTACTTACAATCATTCTGTAACTTGAGAATTAATCTCCGAATACCTTTCCTGTAATTCGTCTGGCAAGGACTTCACAAACGTCCTTTTCTCTAAACTTCAGCTTTGATTTGTCTGTTAACTCATAATTGGATTTCTTCTCCGCTGCGCAACTCTGATTTAAACAATTCGCTTTGGGATCACTATTACCATATAAAATCTCCTTGGCCAATCCTTTGACTTTGTATTTCCTTTCGGACATAAACAATGTTCTTACTTTCACGGAGATACGCCGAATCCTGTAAACAATCTTTAGCTATAATTACGAGCCCAACAATGCTCATGTTAAAACAACTCATTCACTAGTTCGAGCTTTACTCTTCATATCTGAATCAAGTTTCCATACTATAATTATCCGTAAGGAACTTACATCCACAATCTTTTCCCAAGACACTTAGGTCCACATAACTCTTGGTTACTCCTCGGGTTTCTCCGGGAATAATCCGTCTGGATAAAACTCAACTTTTACCGGCTCTCCTATAAACTCAAACATATGATACACCTCTTCGAGTACCCGATTAATAAATCTGTAAGATTCAATACTTAACATTTTCCATTGGATCCTTCCTATAACTTATTACTGTATTTACAATTCCATTCTAATCTTGTTATCCGAACAATAGTCCATATGTTTTCTCGACCGTTGCCCTCTTCATGGTTTCGAACAATCCAAGGTATGTATTTTCTACCAACTTAACACATACCAACATAATGTGATCTTTGTCGGCTTACCCGAAAACGTGTGTAAGGAGCCCATCCAAAGAGAATATAGAACTCCTTAACTTCAAGTATAACTTTAACTGTTTTACGTTAGTGACAATCTTCCTGCTTAATCCATATATGAGTCTCTTACCTGTCGGATGTTAAGATCTCGTCCGTTCCACGTGCGCAAGTCTTTCCATCCTTACACCCTATAACCTTACTGGAAGTCCAGAGCTTCCAATAATTAACTTTTCATTCCTTAGTCCAAGTCGTTGGGTTTGGTATCACAATCCTTTGCATCTGCAGCCGGAATTAAAACTCTAATTTACAATTCACTTTAACTTTCCAAATTACGGTTCCCGTTAGGATTCCAAATCATTCTTCAGAGTATTCTATAATTCTTTACTCTACACATCTCCTCGGAGAAGGCATCGCTCAAGGATGCGTCCAACTGGTTAAGGTACTTGACCTACTCTTAAATACCTCTTATATTCCTGAAACTATGCCATTAACAGGCTCAATCCCTTCACTGTTAGAGAACCATCCTTTGACATTAAATACCTCGCCAACTTCCGTCTTAGAATCTGACGTCTTAACCTTCACCCTTTGAACACTTCTTTCCTCCTTGGTCACATTCAGCTCTCGGATATTTGTCCTAACTGCCATATACTAGACTGAGTTGATCAGGCTCAACTAGATGTGACCTTTAGAACAATATCCGGAACCCAATGATTCCAATACTTTTATTGAATCTTAAATGACCCATGGCACGGTCTGAATCGACCTGCTCTAATACCAATTGTAACACCCATACTAACTTTAACTAGTATATTAGCATGTGCGTTAAATTGATACTGGATACATTTAAAAATTTCAATAATAATAATAATACATCACAATTGAATGAATACAAGTTTACTCGTTGTACAAATAATCCATTACTTTTACAATACTTATACAATGTCCAATAAGCTCCTGAGCTGGTACACGACGAGCAACTGTACTCCATCCAGTATCCCTCTGAAGAATCCCATCACGAACCTCTGACTTGCCTGTAAACCTGCACCAGAAGGAATGGGATGAGACATAATGTCTCAGTGAGCTCCAGCCCAACCAACTGTTGGCAACCTCAGGGAACCTAGGGTCGCCATGCCTACCTTGGCAATCTTGGGGATTTCCTATGATCGCCAAGTCTTTACTTTATCCTCAAAGAGTATTTATCTGCCTATGACTATGAATCTATCTGTAATTATATCCCTGACTATGACTATAACTGTAAACCGCCTATAACTGTAACTGTAACCTATCTGTAACTATCACTGTAAACTACCTGTAACTATAACTCAGTGATCGAGAGGAAACCTAGGACCACTTTCTGTTAACTGTCTATAACTATAACTATAACTGTAACTGTAACTGTAACTTTGACTATAACTGTGAAACATAAAACATATAAACAGTTCTATAGCAGTTTTATGTTAGCTGTTAGCGTTGAACAAACAATATTATCTGAGTTCATTTTACGGAGTGCATCCGGGTGGAGTAACCCCGAAGTACATCTCCCTATGACCCGGTGAAATTCCTATCAATCAGGCTAACACCGGACTCCCTATGAAACGTGTGGACAACCCTCTCGGAGAAGTCCCATCCGGCGAATCCCGGAGTCTGATGAACACGCCCTATGACTGTGAAACGTGCAAGCACGCCAATATCTTTGATCTTTAATTCTTTAACTTTAACATATGAACATATAATCAGTACTATAATCGTATAACATTCCTGTAACATATGACCTATAATCTATGATTCTTGGCTTATCGTTCTCATAAGCCACCTATGATCGTTGGAGAACCAACACTATAAACCTATCCGTAACTATGATTGCCAAAGCATTCCCATTGCTTATGTATTCCAAAAGAATACGTCTATAACTTGTTCACCTATTATATGTTCTTGCCTTATCAAGTCATATGCCAATCTTAGGGATTTACTATCCCAATTACTCATCGTTGGGAACTAAGCCCCTTGTCTTGCTCGTTACTTAGGGTTTAATCTACCCATAGTAAAGATTAATCCTTGATTCCTATGAGGTTAAGTCTCAATGCTATGTGAAGTTTCTAACCCCACTCTCATGCTAATACAAGATGAACCATGATTATTCTTCCATTACTAAATGCATAAAAACATAATGGCGCTGTGCGGATGGTTTCTGGCTTTAAAACAAGTTTTCAAAAATGGGGTGGCATTCTGCCTCCATCGTGGCACGACAGGATTCCATCGTGGCACGATGGCGTGCTGATCCTTATGATCATGGCACGATGGGTGCCATCGTGGCACGATAAATCTAGGGGTGCCAGGCCCTGTAGCTGTTCCAGAAAGTTCAAAAACGAGTTTTCAATCCTAACACGGTCCAGCAAGCATTTATACATCAAAATCAAAGGTTTTTAACATAAAAGATCATATCATATCATGTATTAACATAGGGAAACTCACTAATGCAAATCTAAGCAAGAATCAGCATATTATCCTTTCCTCATAAACCTCAAAATAACTACCCAAAGGGTATAAATCCATGGGAGCTCACCTCAATCATCTGATCAAAACTTGCCAAGCTTCCTAATCCATAATCCTAGCTTGATTCTCCTCAAACCCTAGCTTCCAATCCTTTTCCTTTTCTTGCTTTCTTGCTCCTTTTCTTCCAAATTGGCCCAAGAGTCACAAACTTGCTTACTTGCATGTGGATTGAGTGTTTAAAAATGAAGTTGATGATTAGGGAGGGATGGAGAAGGATGGCGTGAGGTAGGAAGAAGAGAGAAGGGAGAGGAGTTGAATATTAGAGAGAGAAAGAGTGTTAGGAAATGAGGGAAAATATGGCTTTTGTCATATATAGAAAGCCATATATTAGTAATTACTAAATTGCCCTTCCCTTAAATATCTCTGATGCATCGTCTCAATACTGATAAATATTCAAGTATTAAGCGGGATGTTACAGAGGGGTCTTATGTCTAGGAGTTCCTAGGTTGAAATTCCACGGGTAGTGATTAAGTGAGAAGGCTGTGAAAAACAGGGGCTGTTTACACAGTAGTTCAAATTGATACTATTATAGTGGATTTCCTTCCTGGCTTGGTAGCCTCCAGATGTAGGTGTGGTTGTCACCGAACTGGGTTAACAAATCACATGTGTTCTTTACTTTCTGTCTTTTTATTTCTGCTTCTGAACTGCTGTTTTTGCTTACTCTGTTCAGCTCTGTTTTACAGTTCAGAATCAGTCCTGCCAGGAATTTCAATTGGCATCAGAGCAGGCACCCTGCCTGTTATAGGGTGAGCTCCAGGGAAGTTTTTTTTCTGGCATAATGGAGAAAGAAGGAGGATTTGTAAACAGACCACCTCTGTTGGATGGTTCCAACTATGAATATTGGAAATCACGCATGAGTGCTTTCCTTAAATCAATAGACAGTAAAACTTGGAAAGTAGTTCTGAAGGTTTGGGAACATCCTGTTGTGCTTGACAAAGATGGTAAGAAGACAGCTGATCTGAAACCAGAAGAAATGTGGTCCAAGGAAGAAGATGAATTATCTCTTGGAAACTCCAAAGCCTTGAATGCTATATTCAATGGAGTGGACAAGAATATGTTCAGACTGATCAAGCAGTGCACTGTAGCTAAGGATGCCTGGGAGATTCTTAAAACTACTCATGAAGGCACTTCCAAGGTAAAATTGTCCAGACTTCAACTTCTCACCACCAAATTTGAAAATCTCAAAATGTTGGAGGATGAGAACATACAGGATTTTTATATGAACGTTCTGGTCATGGCCAACTCATTTGATTCTCTTGGAGAAAGAATGTGTGATGAGAAGCTTATGAGGAAAATTATCAGATCCCTACCTAAGAGATTTGATATGAAGGTAACTGCAATTGAGGAAGCACATGACATCTCCAGCATGAAGGTTGAGGAATTGATAGGATCTCTTCAGAATTTTGAAATATCCAGAACTGATAAGAAGGGGAAAGGTGTTGCTTTTGTAGCAAATGATGAAAGCATATCAGAGGATCTTGTGATGCTGAGTAAACAATTTAAGAAGATTCTGAAGCAGAAGACAAGAACTGATGAGAATAGCAATCAATCCAAAGATGTTCAATGTCATGAGTGTGAAGGATATGGCCACATCAGGACAGAATGTGCCACATATCTCAAGAATCAGAAGAAAAGTTTGGTTGTGTCTTGGTCTGATGAAGATGACTCAGAAGGAGAAGTGGGGAATGAATCAGCTAAGCATGTTGCTGCCTTTACTGGTAGATGCATGACTAATGACGAAGTTATGTGTTCAGAAGCACAATCAGGTTCTGAAACACCATCAGGTTCTGAAACATCATCTGATACTGAATCCAGTGATGAAGAATTGTCTTTTGAAGAACCAGCTGCCTCTTATGAAGAACTATACCTCAGAAATGAAGAAGTTTGCAAGTTATTAGAAAATCAGAAGAAGACTATCAGTCAACTGCTTGCTGAAAGAAGTGAACACTTAGAGCAAATTTCTTATCTCAAAGATGAGGCAACCCAGCTGAATTCTCAACTTGATCACATGAAGAAGCAAATCAGAATGATGAACACTGGTACTGATATGCTTGAAAATATTTTGGAGAGTCAGAACCAAGGGAAACCAAATGGAATTGGGTATGATGATAGGACTCTGAACAACAAACAGCAACATCCAACTAAAAGGTTCACTGCAGCTGTTAAAACATGTGATCCAATGATGGATAAACCTAAGTTGGAACACAAGAACCAACCTCAGGGATCTAAGAACAAGAGGGCATCTCATCCTTGGGTATGTCATCACTGTGGTAAAAAGGGGCACATAAAGCCATTCTGTTACAAGCTGCATGGATACCCCAAGCACTTTCAACAAAGAAAATCTGAACCTGTTGTAGTCAATGTCAAGAAGGTAAGGAGACCAAAATATGAAAATGTTGACAAGAGGCTGAAGAATAGGAAAGGAACGGTTGTTGCTGCTGCCAGCAGGCCTACCCCTGTTGCTAAGAAGAGTGTTGTTGTTGGACCATCTAAAGTCTGGAGCAAGGTAGTGGTCCATGTCCCAAACAAGAAGGCACTAAAAGGAAAGGAAGTGAATCCTAGTGAGTCTGAGGATAATGTTGAGCACGACATCATGAAGAGAATTGCTGATCTTGAGAAGCAGATTGCTGGGAAGAAGATTCTGAATGTGCCTGAAGCACACATTGACTAAGCAGCATTTGATGCTGTGTCTAATGATGAAGCAGCCTCTGATGCTGAGTCTGAAGATTGTTTTTGTTCTTCTGTGAAGCCTGTGTGTGTGTACTGGTTGTGTGATTCTGCTGGTAAGAGAAGTGTCACTGATGTTACTGATATGTATGGTGTCGTGATGGTTGTTTGTAACCTCTGCTATTTCTCTGCTCCTAATGATTTCATGATTGTTTTTGTCAAAATTGTTTGGCTAAAAAGAGGGAGAAAAGTATAGTTGTTTCAGAAGCAGTTCCGTTGTTCAAGGGGAGTCTCTGTGTTCAGGGGGAGTTGTTCCTGCTGTATGTTTCAGTAGTTCAGGGGGAGTTGTTTGTTCCTGAATGTCTTGGAGTAGTGTGTTGATCTGTTTCAGGAGCTGTGTGTCCTCAGAAGCTGCTGCTGTATGTTTCAGGGGGAGTTTTTGTGTGAAACATAGTGTTTATGCCGCTGCTGACTCTGTTGCTACGTTTGTGTTCCTCTTGATCTGTTCAGAATTTGCTGCTGTGTATCTCAGTTTGATTTTAGCCAAAAATTTGCCAAAGGGGGAGATTGTTGGATATTTGGTTGTTGGCTTCATGTTTGCTAAAATCAAATATGCAAGCAATATGTGCGCCTTCAGAAGCTGATGTTCAGACGCTGAACAGTACTTCAAAAGCTGACCTTCAGAAGCTGAAATGTTCAAACGCAGACTTCAGAAGCACCTTCAGAAGATGGTTTTCTGCGTTCTGGTTATTTTTCTCATGTGATCTTTTGAAGATTTAATTGAAGAATTCTCTTTGCTGCATTTGTTTCTAGAAGGAAGATTAATTTGCATGAATATATTCTGAAGATTGGATTCGTTTATTTGTGAATATATTTTCAAAGAAATCTTTGGAAAATATATTTCTGAAAAATAAAAGCTTCTATATGTTTCTAAAGTATTTTGGAAATATATCATTGAAGGATTTGGTTCAAGTTTATGTTGCTGCTGAAGCTATAAATAGAGGACGCTGTCATCGAAGAAAAGTATCTCAAAAAGGCTATCTTTGAAAGAGTCATAGTTTTGAGTCTGTGAGCTTAGTGCTTTATTTCTGTACACCACTCAATTGTTAGAGTTGGTTTAGTTTATTGAGTTGTAATCACTTAAAGCTTTTAAGCGAAAGTGACGTATTGAGTTTTTAGGAGAGTGTCTCCATCTTTGATTGATTTGTTTAGAGTCTGATAATCACTGGGGCAGTGATTGACTGAGGGAAGTAAGAGGGGTCTTATATCTAGGAGTTCCTAGGTAGAAATTCCACGGGTAGTGATTAAGTGAGAAGGCTGTGAAAAATAGGGGCTGTTTACACAGTAGTTCGAATTGATACTATTATAGTGGATTTCCTTCCTGGCTTGGTAGCCTCCAGATGTAGGTGTGGTTGTCACCGAACTGGATTAACAAATCACCTGTGTTCTTTACTTTCTGTCTTTTTATTTCTGCTTCTGAACTGCTGTTTTTGCTTACTCTGTTCAGCTCTGTTTTACGCTTCAGAATTAGTCCTGCCAGGAATTTCAACTACTGCAACTACTTCCATTACTCATCACAAGTAGGAGGCATCACTTAGTACACGCTCCTTACTCTCTGACATCCTGGGGTAATACTTATTATAACCATAAACATTGCTTCCATTCCCACTGCAGAATCCTTAAGGGCTCGAGAAATCTTATAAGCTACTAGTGCTCCGCTTTAACTAGTCAACGATAACACGTATCCAAAAGTCTTAGGAACTTTCTTCCTTACTAGGATTATGACAATCTTGCATCATTCAAGATATTCCTTAATCGTACCGGGTGAGTCGAACTGGCCTTATGAATCCCGTCTACACTTAACTTATTTTGTTTAAGACATTTCTTGTTTGCGAAAAGAAAACTTTATTCTGACTGCTACCAAAATAGCACACTTAACCTCATCGATCTTTTGATCCTTAGTTTATATCCTGAACTTGCGTAGCCTTTTACTGTAGACTAATAGCGATTTTTTTTTAACCTGCATAGAAAGTTCTCCTTCCTCTAACTGTGAACATTAAGTTCAAGAATTTTCCGAGCTCTTCAGCTAAGATATGTTTGATAATAACATACCTGGTATACAATCTTATCTGAACCTATATACATACGTGAGTCGTCATGTAGGTTCCCTAATGGGCTGACCTATCCAGAATAAATCTGAAGCGTGCCTGTGCCACGACTTGTCAACATATATATATATATATACATATCATTCCTGATAATATCTGATACTAGTGTTGTACCATGATTACTGATACATGTCACATGACTGAAAAGTATGTCACACTACTATCTGAGTAGCGTAAACACTGCCTCATAAGTATACATAATACTAAACGTAACCTAATACACATGCGACATGGTGACGTAACGAGGGTACAATGTAGAATAAACTCATCTGCCATTGCATTGTCGTTTCTGGTCAATGCTTCAATTCAAAACATCATTGGCTAGTGCAACCTGTACAGTTGTTGCCTCACACATAATTCTCTTTTGTTTAAACTTGCTCTTCAAGTTCACTTGAAATTACTGAGCCAAATAGCTAAATTACCATACCAGCGGAGACTTCAAATACTTTAGACTTAACGTGGTAGGAACACATCCTTCATATTTCTTACCACATACTCTTAAACTGCTCTGATTTCCATTCCTTGTGAGCCTCGAGGTTTGAAGTATTCCTCGGCTTAAATTTTAAAATTTCCTGTTAGAACTTATGATAATTTCGAGACGTCACTGCTTACTGCTATTCTGCGTTGCAAGAATTGGACTCTTAATACCTTCCTGTGATTCATCTGACAAGAACTTCACAGGCATTCCTGTTCTCTAAGCTTCAGCTTAGAATTGTTCATTAACCCATCTTTGGATTACTCCTCCGCTGCGCAACTCTGATTTAAAACAATTGGGATAGGAGTAATACACCACTATTACCAGATTAAATCTCGTTGACCAATCTTTTTACTTAATGACTTGTAGCTATCATAGTAGGACCATCTTACGTTTGCCGATTCTCTTGTGGCTTAAACCACCTGCTTAACTTACTGATTGGTCATCCCCTGACTTTGTGTTTTCCTTTCGAACACAAATAATATATTTGTTTCCGCGAAATTACGCCAAAACCTGTAAGCAGTTTCTAACAACAGTTACGAGCGAAACAGGGATTCTGTTAAAACAACTTATACACTGATTCTCGCTTATTCTCCATATTCCGAGTTTTGTAACCATCTCATGGTCAGCTCAACATATATAATTAGTTAAACAGTACAGAAACCCTACTAAAGCATACCTGAAGCAACTTAAGTTCGTATATTATTCACTTGTGGTAACTTCCAAAAACAACTTATGGTTTCTGGAGATTCACATCTTTCGTATACCAAATTCACTGGTGGTTCTCGTCTCGTTTCTATTCTTATCCGTAAGGATGTCATACTCTTAATCTTTTCCGAGACAACTTAGGTCCCCATAACTTTACCATATCTCTTAGGTTACTCCTCGAGTTTCTCCGGGAACAATCCGTCTGAAAAAGATGCAAACTCTTACCGGCTCTCCTGTAAGCCCAAACATTGGTTACGTATCTTCGAGTACCCGATTAATTGATCTTAACTTCAACACTTATCACTTCCTATTGGATCCCTCAAGTAACTTGTTACTGTATCCACAATTCAAATCGAATCTTATTATCTAAATAATTCTCCATAGGTCTTCTCGACGGTTGCCTTCTTCATGGTTTCAAACAATCCAAGGTCTGTACATTCTACCACCTTTGATAGTATACCAACATAAGGTGATCTCTGTCGGCTTTCCAGAATACTTGTGCAAGGAACTCATCAAAAGGAAATAGGGAACTCTTTAACAATAATCACAACCTTAACTGTAACTTGTGCATTAGCGACGATCTTCCTGATGCTAGAGTCTCACAAAAGTTCTTGGCTAATTCCTCAAAATCGGTCTACCATAATCCGACAACATACAATTCAATATTTACTCCATGCCCTTACCAGGGGTCTCCTTCAGTTATCGCTAAGCTTGCGTTTCTCATACGAAGCATCTTGATGACTCATAATAAAGGAAGGTAATCTGATTCATCTGTCCAATAATTCGCTTAATCCCTAAATAAGCCTCTTAACTGTTGGATATTAAAATCCCATAATTCCTTAACTCTTATGTCTCCTCAGACAAGACATCTCTCAATGACGCGTCCATCTGTTTTAAGATACTTCACCTTATTCTTAAATATCTCTTATATTCCTGAAACTCTGCCACTAACAGGCTTAGTTACTTTCCGGTCTGATGACCATCACTTGGCATTGAATACCTCTTCACCAATTCCTGTCTTATAAATATGACATCTTAATCACCATTATTCATACACTTCATTCCTCCTTGGTCCCATTCAGCTCTCAGACATTTGTCCTAACTGTCATATACTAGATTCAGTTGATCAGGCTCAACTAGATGTGACCTTTAGAACAATATCTGGAACCCAATGGTCCCACTACATTCATTGAATCTTTAATGACCCATGGCACAGTCTGAATCGACCTGCTCTGATACCAATTGTAACACCCATACTAATTTAATCTAGAATATTAGCATGAGCGTTAACTGATACTGGATACATCAAATTTTTCAATAATAATAATACAACTGAATGAGTACAAATTGGCTTGTTATACAATAATCCAAATACCATTACCAATACTTTTATACATGACTGATGAAAACTCCTGAGCTGGTACTTGACGAGCAACTGTACTCCATCCAGTGCCTCCCTGAAGATCTTCAACTCGAACCTCTTGCTTACCTATGAACCTGCACCAGAAGGATTGGGATGAGACATAATGTCTCAGTGAGCTCCACCCAACCTACTGTTGGCAACCTCGAGGAAACCTAGGGTCGCCATGCCTACTTTTGGCAATCTCGGGGATTTCCTATGATCACCAAGCTCTAACTCTTCCCATAAAGGGTTATACCTGCATGTTCCTGATAAACTGTGTAGTCACTAAAACTAGACTACGTCCTGCTAATCTAGTGATCGAGGGGATTCCTAAGATCACTGCATGTAACCTGATACCTGAATAGTCAAGAAACTAGACTATAACCTGATAACTTAGTGATCGAGGGGACTCCTACGATCACTGCATAACTCTCTCATATTCATAACATACCTTAATCTCATACTTAGTGATCTGGGGACATCCTATGATCACTTTCTCATACCTGCTATCTGATGACTACTTGGTCATATACTTATGTAATAAATACATATACATTTCATATTAAGATAAAGTTAGAAAGTTAGCTTTGGACATACAATTAATTATCTGAGTTCGTTTTACGGAATGCCCCCGAGTGGAGTAACCCCGGAGCACATTCCCCTGATAACCGGTGAAAATTCCTATCTGAGGCTAATCACCGGACTCCTCTTATCGTTGTGTGGACAACTCTCTCGAAGAAGTCCCATCCGGCGTATCCCGGAGTCTGCTGAACACAACTTAACTTACATGTGGACGACCCTCTCGGAGAAGTCCCATCCGGCATAATCCGAAGTCTGATGAACACGTTTGCATAATCTTATAAACTTACGTGTAGATAGCCCTTTCGGAGATCCCATCCGGCATAATACGGAGTCTGCTGAACATGTATAATCTTTACAATACATTATAATTCTTAACTTAAAACTCATATGTATATCTGATACATTTCTCTATTCATATGCATATCTAATGCCTTCATCAAGTATCTACTTATGCACTTCTTAACCTATAATATAATGTTCTAGGCTTATCGTTCTCACAAGCCACTTAATCATTGTTGGGAAACTGAACCCCCTTAAGCTTATCTGAAGCTTTGAATGTTGAAACATTCCTTGTACCTTTGTACACTTAATTGAGTACACTCATCTTGCTATCATATCAAGGATCTAGACATATCATTACCATATGCCCTACTTAGGGCTTACTATCCCACTTATAATCATTTCCAGTTCGTCTACCCTTTAATCTAGCATTTCCCATACATTACATATTCCTTGCTCCTTATGATTTTTGCCCATTAAAGGCCCTTAGGATGAGTTAAAATGGTGTCCTTTGATTCCTTAAAGTTTCTGGAGAAAATGGTTGCGAAAAACCTCGCTTACACGCGCCGGATCAACCGAAACAGCTCAACTGAAGAAGCTGTTTCTGGTGAGCTCGCGGTAGCGACGGGCTGGTCGCTATAGCGACCCTGTGCCGTAACAAAATAAGGCTGATCGCTGCAGCAAGCTCCAGCTCGCTGTAGCGACCATGACAGTTCAGAAATAGCTCAAAAACGTATTTTTCACCATTACCCAAACATCCCAAGGATGTTAGGAATGATTTTCCAATGCAAATTGATAGTTTAAAACATGAGTAAGCAAGGAATTGGCAAGCTAAAGGGATTAGGGCACAAAACTTTCTAAACTTTGCTTAAAACATAAATCACATCCAAACTAACTCAAAGTGGGTTCTAAAACCCTAGGGAGCTCACCTAGCAATTGTTGGGATGCTGATCCTTTGCCAAGCTTGTCCATCCCTAGCTTCAATCTTCTTTCCTTACTTGTTCTTCCTTAGCTTCCTCTTGTTCTAAGTTTCCCAAAGCTAGCTTGCTTGTGACCCAAGAGTTTTTGGAAGGAAAATCTGATGGATTATGGCATAGTGAGGGTGAGGGCCGAAATTGTAGAGAGAGGAGGAGAGGGTTCTGAATTTTAGAGAGAGATGGGAGAAGAGAAAATGAAGAAAAATCTTGGTCCCCCTATATAAAACCCTTCCAACTCAAAATTACGATTTCGCCCTTACTTACTCAAAACTTATCTGATACTGATAAATACTCGGGTCTGAAGCCGGATATTACAATTAACCCTATTTTAATTATCATAAATGCAAAATAAAAAATAATAACTTCGGAATGATGGCGTAGTATTAGAGTTAGATAATCTTCAACGGGAGTAGCATAGAGATTCATTCAAAGTTTCTTAATTAAGGAAATTCAAAATTGAAAGTGTAAAAGTCATTTGCTTTCAAATATACAACTTTAAATCTACATGATAGGAATATTCATCAACCACCATTTGCATTCAAATATATAGTTAGGGTATCACATTCATCGATTTCTGAATTGAAAGTAGAAGAATCATCATCTTCATCCCTAGGGTGTCGCTCTGATACCATGTTATGAATCATGGAATCATAAGGAAGAAGGTCATAATGATCGGCAAGAAAGCAAGCATAAGAGTACTCATGTGGGAGATACTCATAGAAACTCATTATAGAAATGAATAGATTGATAAAAGATAATGAATAAGTACAATAGAGTGAGGTATTTATAGGAGTGAGTTGGAGTAAACTCCCTAATTACCTAACTATCTTAGTAACTCTAGTTAACCTATCAACTAACTCTAGTTTATTCACTATACTGTAATACAATACTCTAGGATATGATCCCTACTCGCCAGAACTTGTTTGGCAGCAGGGTTATTGTGGATTCGAGAGGCACATCACGTGTTTTTTTGTAATAACTTACCTTACAAAAGGTAGAAAATATTTAAAAATGGAATTAAATACGGAAATAACCGTGGCTAATGTCAGGTGAAGTTATGCCACCCTTTTGACCATGGCTAACTTATAATATAAAGTTTGTGTCTAGCCACAGTTTTAACAGTGGCAAACCAGTTTCAAAAATATATTTGAGATGTATTTCTTTCATTATCACTCTGTCATGACCCAATAAAAGAGTCTTCTATATTAATATCATATAAAGCAAGAGAAACTAAGACATATAAAAGATTAACATTAATATTATTTTGTATCAACTGTCAACATACAAAATAAGTACTACTAGTACAAAACATATAAATGTTGCATAATTAGTGTTATGAACACACAAAGAAAAGCAACATTTCAGCAGTATATAACTTTGGAGATCTATAATGATTAAGCTAACCATCTTCCAAAATATCAATCAATATTATATGAAATTAACAGAAAATAGCATCTACAATTATGTTTAAATGGGTTAGCAACACCAAATGCATAAAATGTTTACAGAAGAATCAATCAACTGAAAACAGAAGACCTTCAGAACTAACTAGTGTTTTCAATTACATTTTTTAGTCCACATAACATATATTTCTCGTTTATGATCAAAATAGATAAAAACAACTAAGAAACTAACCTAGTACATGAGATTCAACCAAGGTATGCACACAAACTTTACCCACAGACTGAAAACTCTCTTAACCCTGGAACATAAACCAGACCAATTTAAAAATAAAACAAACATTCAAATTGAGATTCTACCACAAATCAATCTATAGTATTAAGTATCTAAATAGATATATAAAAAAAGAACGCTGCTAAATCTTACGACACTATATCCACAAGAAAAGCAAGAATTCATACGTGTCCTATTGTTTATAAACTAAAATCTATAATCTCCGACTTTTACGGGAATCATGAGGATGCCATGGTGAAATCAACGTATTAGATTATATTCGTGCCTTTCGTTTTTCGCTCTTTCGTAATATTAAGTATTACCCATAAAAAAATCCACAGAGATATTGGCTTCCCAAATTTTGACCAAGCTATGGCTCCATTAAAGCATCCAACTCACCTTTATCAATGAAGTTACTGAAAGACTCATCTTCGAACTACAAAGCAGAAGCTGTTGGATCAATTTGCGCAGCATAAGTGCTTATTGAAATAAGTTGTTTTAAGCTAGATGAAAAGTAATGAACAAAACAGAAAACTAAAAGAGAGAAGAATGGAGAGAGTTTGTGATTGTAATATGAATCTCATTAAAAAATTATGTTGAATGTACACATTACAAAGCCTTTTATATACACATATGTCACTGGCTTGTAGCAGAAGCTAAGTAACAAACTCTAACAACCTCAGACTCTGAAGCTTCAGACTCTGAACCTTCAGACTCTGGTGTCACTAACTAACTTGCTAAGGAGCAGTTATGGATTAATTCTCAACACTCCCCCTTAATTCATAACTGTTGAATATTGAGGACACCAAGTTTCTTCCTTAAAAACTCAAATCTGTCAAGCTTCAAAGCCTTAGTAAAGCCATCTGCAAGCTGCATTTCTGTAGGACAGTACTGCACCTCAATCATTCCATTAGTCACCTGCTCCCTAATGAAATGAAATCTAGTCTCAATGTGCTTGCTTCTACCATGAGAGATTGGATTTTTAGCAAGACTTTTGGCAGATTTGTTGTCAATTTTCAGTGGTAGAGGTTTCACAACTTCACACTTGAGCTCTTTCATCACTGAATCCAACCACAAAGCTTGACATGTTGCAAAAGTTCCTGCAATGTACTCATCTTCACAAATGAGTGCAGTAACAGGTTGCTTCTTGGATCATGCATGAATTTGCTAATCACACTAACTGAGTAGCAAATATCTGGCCTGCTGGTACATAGGTACCTCAATGATCCAACCATTTGTTTGAACTTGGTTGAATCTACTTTCTGTTCTTCACTGCACTCATCTAATTTTGAGTTTGTCTCTGATGGATTTGAGACTGAGTTACAGCTTTCCATCTCAAACTTCTCTAACAATTCACATATGTACTTTTGCTGATGCATAACCATTCCTTTCTTCAATATCACAAATTCCATTCCTAAGAAGAATGAAAGTTCACCAAGATTAGTCATTTCAAACTCTGACTTCAGTTTATCTTTTACTTTCTTAATCTCTGATGTTGTGCTACTAGTAATGAGTAGATCATCAACATACATACAGATTATGATAGTTTGTTCATCACTGAGATTTTGAACATATACACCAAACTCAACTGAACACTTTCTGAAGCCTATATGGATTAGGAACTGATCAATCCTTTTGTTCCATGCTCTAGGGGCTTGCTTTAATCCATATAAGGCCTTATGGAGTTTGTACACCATATTTTCCTTGCCTGCAATCTCAAAACCTGGAGGTTGTGACACAAACACTAACTCTTCAAGTGGACCATTTAGAAAAGCTGACTTGACATCTAAATGATAGAGTGTCCACTCATTTTTGCAAGCAAAAGCCACTACTAATCTCACAGTTTCAATTCTTGCTACTAGAGCAAACACCTCATTGTAATCAATACCATGTTTCTGCAAGAAGCCTCTAGCCACCAATCTTGCTTTATACTTTGAAACATTGCCATCTAGATTCAACTTCACTTTGAACACTCATTTCACATCAATTTTCTTTTTCTTGTCTGGCAAGTTAACAAGTTCCCAGGTTTGATTCTTTTCAATTGATTGCAGTTCTTCTATCATAGCTCTTTTCCACACATCAATTTTCAATGCTTCTTTATAATTGATTGGTTCAGAATCTGCTAGTAATGCAAAATGAATAAGATCACCTTCATCATTCACTGCATTATCAGGGATGATTTCACAGTCATTCAGCCTGCTAGGTGCTTGTCTGGCTCTTTGAGGCCTCACTGTGTTACATTTCCTTCTGGATCATTTTCAACATCATCCTGACCCTCTTCATTTTCTGATTCATCACCTGAATCAGGATATATATAGCTTTGCTGAACCTCACTACTATATACAGGTTCACTTTCCCATTTCCACTTCTCAGCTTCATTTACTATCACATCTCTACTGATATGAACCTTCTGAGTTACAAGGTTGTAAAGCTTGTATGCACCAGTTGGATGATAACCTATAAGTATCATAATCTCACTTTTATCTTCAAGCTTACTTCTTCTAGTATCTGGCACATGTTTGTAGCACAAAGAGCCAAACACCTTGAAATGCTTCACACTAGGTTTCCTTCCACACCAAGCTTCTTCTGGTACTTTCAAATTTAGCTTATTTGTAGGACATCTGTTTAGAATATAAGCAGCTGTGGTGACTGCTTCACCCCAAAACTTGTGTGGTAGATTCTTCTGCTTAATCATGCTTCTAGCCATGTCAAGCAAAGTTCTATTCCTTCTTTCTGCAAGTCCATTGTGTTGTGGTATATATGGAGCTGTTACTTCATGAGCAATTCCTTGATTCATGCAGAAAGCTTCAAATTCCTTAGATGTATACTCACCTCCACCATCTGTCCCCAAAATCTTAATAGCTTTAGCACTGAACTTTACTTTTATCAAAATCCTTCTTCTTGTTCTGACCTTTGCCAAAACCTCCTCTTCTTGAAGATTCAGTTTTGTCATCAGTTTTAGACTTTCCATTGTTGGACCAGTTTGTTCTTCCATTTTTCTTTTTCTTGAAATTCTTGTGATTTCCCTCTTTCTTGAATGTTTGTGCTTGAAGAGCTTGTTGTACAGATCTTTCAGAACCTCTATCAATCACTAACAGTTCATGTGCTTCCAGTGAACTTTGCAATTCTTCAATCTTCATAGTTTTAACATCATTTGCTTCTTGGATTGCTACTACTATGAAATCAAACTTTGGATTCAAGGATCTCAATACCTTCTCTACTACCATCTGATCTGAGATGTTTTCACCACAATTTTTCATCAGATTCACAATCTCAATCATTTTTGAGAAATAATCACTTACTTTTTGATCTTCCTCCATTTGCATCATCTCATACTTCCTTCTATATGACTGCAACTTGACTTGTTTCACCTTTTCTCCCCCATTGTGATAGTTTTCCAGAATGTCCCAAGCTTCTTTGGATCTTGTAGCCTTTGATATCTTCTCAAAGTGCTGATTATCAACATTTTGTTGAATGTAAAACAGAGCTTTACAATCTTTCTTCTTCGCTTCTTTGAATGTCAACATTTGTGCTTCAGTTGGATTTGCCCCAAATCCTCATAGCCATTCTGCACCAGATCACTTACATCTTGTGCTCCAAAAGCGATTTCATCAATGCACTCCATTGTTCCCAGTTCTTGCCTTCAAGAACTAGAATATTTGATCCAAAACCATTGTTATTCATCTTGCTTTGATCAAGAAATCAATACTCACACCTCACTACAAGAAATTTGTCATTTCGCGACACTTACTTTGCGACCCTTGGCTTAGAACTGTCGTAAATTACACTTTTGCGACTGCTATTGCGACTGTTAGGCTTAAGGGTCGCAGGTTTTATACCTTTTTTTTCTTACGCGCTTCACACTAAACCTTTTGGCCAAAAGAAAGTCTGTTTTTTCACTTTCTCTCTCCTTTCTCTCCAGAAACTCTCCTCGCCGCTCTCACTTTCTTTCTTTGCCTCCATCGCCGCACTCCATCCAGGTGTTTTTATTCTTTTTCCCTCCCATCAATTTGCTCTATTATTTGGGAATTAGGGTTTAATTAAATTCTCCTACCTTTTGATTTGTTCTAATGAAATTGATAATTTTAGGTTTGAAGCTTTTGATTTCAATGAAAAATTGGGATTAAGAATAGTGAAAACAATTTTCTGTACAACTTAGTGATGATTCTAGTGTTAGATCTCAATCTTCTACTTCTCTTCCTCCTTTATGGTCTCTTTTTCCTCTCTCGCCTCTTTTGAAGGCCACGACCTCGATGGTGATGGAGCGCCATTACCAACACTAAAATCTCCATTAAAAGAGTCATTCTTTGTGAGTTTATCTGAGCTCGTTTCCTTTTCAATTTTTTTTTCTTATGAAGTTTTTTTTTGTCAAATCCCTAACTTTGTGATGGTTTATTTCAGTGCTTTTTCAACTCTCAACAGGTGAAGATGTTTTTTGATTTTTGAAAAGAAGAAATGGTTGCTCCAAGCAGCTAATGCTGATTTGAAATGGATTTTTGGGTCAGTTCCTTTTCATTCATTCTTGATTTTCATTGACTGTGTAACTGACTAGTAAGGTGAGGGATGCCTTGAGCCACTATGATGTCTTTGAGCTGTGGCTCAAGGCTGTGAATTGGCCATGATTTGTAGAACAAAGTCCAGTGTTAATAATTGGGATCGGTTGTAATTATAACTGAATTGAAATTCCGCTTCCAAAGTCGGCAATAAATTACTCAACAATTCATACATGAAAATTGTAATTGTTTTTTTCTCGATGAATATTTCGTACAGAGTAGTAACACTGTAATTAGATGAACAGGTAGAGCTTCAATTCCTTGGAGAAAATGACCTGAAAGAGAATGATGCAATATTTAATTATCGCAGGAAATACCTTCCAACCCAACAGGTCAGTACTAGTATAAATGTATTATATATTCACACAAGATGTAGTGCACATGTTTTCCAGCAAATTACTTTTGTTTTTTTCAATCTCACTATAATTTGTATTTGGTTTCATATAATACTGTCAAGTTTCTTTCTAATCTGGTGAAGGATTTATTCTCCACAGGTTGCTTATCACACTCCACCTCGATTTACTTTGGATGCAATTGAGAATATTCGCAAAGGAGCATCTATATTATTTCAACAGCTTCGCCTGCAAGATTTTGCACGACTTGATGGATGGTTTTTGCCTGATTCAGGTTGTAAGCTATCATCTTCAGAAAGTGAGTTTGGAAGGTCTGAATCTGGTACCATAATATTCACTGACATTAACATGGTGAGATGCTTTTCACTCTTGGGAGGAATACATATAGCGGTTTTGCAACTAATGGTGGTTGTTGACTATTGCTGAATATATTCATTACATATTTCAGATCAGTGGTATGGAACAAACAAGTTTTCTGTTTCAGCAAGCTTCTAAGGTATTTCTGGATGTGTCTACCTCACATTACTTGTAATTGACAACATATATGTTTTGCGTATTGATGTATGGATAGCTCATGTTTTTCACTGTCTGAAAATGCTCCCTATGCTATTCAGGTTGGTTTTTCTCATACGAACATCCTTAGGAGCATTGTTCACCATGCTTGCTTGCGGTTTCCAAATCTTGCTTCAGTCAGTGGCATATCAAGTCAGATTCCAAGCAGATCAAAATCTTCAGAGCCTCATAAGTCATTTCCCCATCATGACGGAGCTCAAAAAGTTTTTGTCATTTTTGGAGGTGACACATCAGAACGGCAAGTATCTCTCATTAGTGGTACAAATGTTTGGCTCAATTTGCTAGGCTTCAATGATGTAAGTATCCACAATCAAGAAAACCTTCAAATTTTTAAAACTTTAGTTATGTCCATCCAATGAAGTGTAATTATGTTCTCCAACTTCAATTCTCTTATTTTTACAGAGTTTTAAGGAAATAGATGTGTAAGCATAAATCTGACGATTTTTAAACTCATTTGTTTTAGATGTTTCATGTTTTCTTGCCGTTAGAATGATCATATGATGTGTTGTTACCAAATACCAAATATCAGAAACTTACCTATTATCTCTTATTTTTGTAGTGTAAGTGGAGCATGGTTATTTTAGACTAAAAATGTTTTCATAAATATGATATTTGGTTAATATTTTAGCTGTTAATAAAAACAATTCTCAAGATAATTTGCATGTCTTTGCCAATGACTAAAACGTAAGTACTGTTTCATTCTGTCAACTTATGGCATTTTCTACTTGAAAATATTAATTTCTAATTAAACTACAATAAGTATAATGCATTAGAGTCTAAAATCATGTGTTCTTACAGCTTGTGGTAACTCCATGTTTGCTTTCCTCAACAACTGATTATGGATCTAGTGTCGATGTGGGAATAAAGGCTGATGATGTCTGGAATAGAACTGTTTGGTCATTACCGTAAGTATTGATCCTTTTATCTACATCAGGATTTGTCCTTGATCTCTTAATATACCTACCAGAATAACTTGTCTATTCTGTAGTTGTTTAGGAGATATAAAACCATTCTACCTGATAGCTTAAGCTTTTAAGAAGTTTGTCATTGGCATTTTTCACCCCATTTTTCATAATTAGATTAAATTAAATTTCAACATGGGGAAAATGGGTTTGTAAACTTCAAATCAAAAGATTTTTTTGAGTGTTGGTCCTTGAACAGAATGTTGTACTCTGCTTGCCATTTTCTACCCAGAATTAGTGAGATGTGTCAGGTTTTCCCTTTGAATTTTTATTTCAATGCATTGGTTCTCTTAAACCTTTATTTTATTTTTTTTGAAAACTTGGTAACCGGCCGAAGGACCAGCTAATCTGGGGGACCAGTCCCACCCGTTCACAAGCTGTGTGTCCATTCAAAGCCAGAGCAAGCTTTGTATGGACTAGCCAGCTGAAATTGGCACCGGGAGGATTTGAACCTGAGACCTTGAGAGGAGCACACTCCATGGTCCCAAGCCTACACCATCAGGCCAACCCATGTGGGTTTTCTCTTGAACCTTTTTACACTCCATAAAGTAAAATTTTCATTTGGCCCAGTAGGATATATAATTAAGATTCACAATCTAGAAATGTATCCAATTATGTGTACATTCCGTATTAGAATAAAATATTATCTACTGTAGCTACCTGGCATAGGCTATGAATCCATGATCAGTAATAATAGTTGATTGAGATTCATTCATGCGATCTCATCATAATGTAGGTAAAGTGAGATAATTTAATATTCATTTTTATACAGATACTCTCTTGTGCTAAGACTTTTAAATGCTTGGATTGTCTTGTCTTGCTTCCAAATGCGCTTCTTTGAAATCCTTGGATTTGCAGGTTTTTATTTTATTTTTTGCTTTTTCATAATATTTCATTTCTTTGCAATTTTTTTGTTATAAGGTAGTGTGTGGATAAATTTTTTTGTTATAAGCTAAGTGAACTTTGCAGCAACTAAGTAGTAGATACCATTAAGAAATATGTTCCTTTTTCAATGTTAATTACTTTTGCAGCAACTAAGTGAATCATTCATGAACTCTATAATTTCTTATTCATGAATTTGCATAGTATAGTATTCTCAATTATAAGTTTGTGAACTGTCCCAACTATTAATTTGCATCATATATCAATTAGCGTATCTGATAATAACAAAAATTACGACATTTTTCTTTAAAATTTTCTGCTTTCAGTGAATTAATAAAAAAGGAATGCTATTTAGAAAGTGACTTGGTGGCTGTTTTTGTCTTGGATTTTTCTGCGGGAGCTGCAATTTTGTGCAGATTTTATGGTTTTTATGTTGTGATGCTGCTGCTATTGTTTCCCTTCAGTTTTGGGTTTCGTTTTCTTCAGTTTTTGTGCAGGTTTTCTGTGTTGTGTTTGGCATGCTGCTGTTATTTCCACTTTGCTTGTTAACTGCCCCTGCAAGTTTATTACTATTGTTTTCCATTGATCCATAGTCATTTATCAATGGTGCATATTCCATTGAACTGTGGATATGAATTGTTGTTGTGTAATTGATGTTTCAAGATATGGTTGTCCTCTTGTATAGTTTTTATGTTCTGGAAGTGTTTAAAGATAGTGTAAGCATTTTTATGCACTGTTTGTGTAGCATTACATAGTTAATCCATAGATTGGAGAAAGAGTATGGGTGATTAAGAAGCATTTTTATGCAATTGTGCATTCTTTGAAATGGATTGCACTATATAAGGCATGAAAATATGAGCAGAGTCAATTCATGGCCATGTGATTGCTTCTAAAAATTATGGCTCCTCTGTTGTAAACTGCAGGCTTCTCAAGCTCTTCGGATAGTGACATTTTATTCGACGCAGCTTCCCGGTCCAAACTACCATTGCCGGGAGGTATTATTACTTTCCTTTTTGTCACTTGCAGTTTATTTACTGATTTTCTTTGAGGGATAAATGACATTTCTTATTGTGATGTTATGACAGATTTTATATGTACTATAATGTCTGCATTTTTTTGAGATAGGCTGTTGTAATTTTTCTAGTTTATGTAAACAAGTTTTGTCTCTTTTGTTTGTGTAGCAGAAACTTCACCAAGTACTTAACTATACTTTGTTAAGAATTTGGAATCTATAACCGATCATATGTATCGAATGAGTTTGATGTCTTTGATTGCACCATATGTCCCCTGTCTTTGAACATGTAGAATCACACATGTAGTTGCTATGCATTCTCTTAAGTCTCTGCAAAGAAATCCAAATTTTTAAATTAATCTAACAGTGAAATATCAGCATTCATACCAATTTGTCTTAACACATATTTGCATCCAATATTGTTTAGAATATATTCCATTTGAGTTACAAATAATAGTAATAATATAAAGGTTTCAAATTGAATGTATTAATTACTTATTACTTATTACTTCTTGATTTCAATAGTTTGTAACTTCACTTCAATAGTTTGTTAATAGTTTGTCAATAGTTTGTTAATTTCTTGATTTTTTAAATTCTTTGTAATTTCTTATTTCAGCTTTGCCATCTATGTTCTTTGCAATTGGGTTACGACGTCGTTTGCAGTTTTTCAGATCTCATACTTCCCTTTTGAAGGTAAAATTTATTCATTTGAACCTTTGTTATTGGTCTAGAAAGAATAAGGGCATTACTTGAAATAGATAGGTGATTTTTTGTTGAACCTTTGTATATGCTTTACACTATGATGCCCTTGTAAACTTTGTCGTTTCAAAAAACCGCAAAAAAGAAGCGTAATATTCATCAACCCTTTATTAATATAAAGTTTGGTATAAGCTTCTCTATGTAAGCTTGGTATAAGTTTCTTTTATGCACTTTATTAATATAAAGTTTTTATTGTTATTTTTTCTAGTATTTTCTTATCCTACTATGTTAGCCATTTGCTTCGTTGTGACTTTGCTTATCGTCAATCTTGTAGTGTAATTGTATTGAAGGTCTCATTCTTGTCAAAACATGACACCATACGAGGATAAAAGGATGAAAAGAATGGTAGATAATCAAGAAAGGTTGAAGATAATGGAGCAACATCACTAAGGGATACTTAGATATTTTTAGGGAATTTTAATTCTGCTATAGTTGCTTTGAATGTTTAGTCACTAGTGTTTTGGTTTGTGAATGTTTTAACTATGCATTTTATCCATTGTTTTAATTAAGTTGATGCATGGATCAATGTTGTTACTCTTTGATGAATTATATGAATGAGATTTAGTCATTTATAGTTATATATTTTTGCATTTTAAGTATTTGATAATATATTTAGTTAAATTGGCTTAAAAACAGACTATAATTAAAAAAAAATTAAAAACATTCATTTGCGACTGTTTGGAACCGTCGCAAGTCCCTTCCTTTGCGACTGTTGGGAACCGTCGCAAGTCCCTTCAAAACCATGTGAATGCTCGTCCTTTGCGACTGTTCCTAACAGTCGCAATAGCCTTTGCGACTGTTGGTGCGACTGTTGGTTTAACAGTTGCAAAATACCCTTTGCGACCCCAATTTCTGTGTCTGTTGGGGAACAGTCGCAAAGGGATATCTGCGACCCTTCTAACAGTCACAATCCATGATTTCAGAAGTCGCAAAATGCCTTTTTTCTTGTAGTGTCTCACTCAGTGTTTCCCTATAGTGATTCCCCTCACACTTCACTCGTGTTTCCCTAAGATTTAACTCAGGCTCTCTATACCAATTGTTGGATCAATTTGCGCAGCATAAGTGCTTATTGAAATAAGCTGTTTTAAGCTAGATGAAAAGTAATGAACAAAACAGAAAACTAAAAGAGAGAAGAATGGAGAGAGTTTGTGATTGTAATATGAATCTCATTAAAAAATTATGTTAAATGTACACATTACAAAGCCTTTTATATACACATGTCACTGGCTTGTAGCACAAGCTAAGTAACAAACTCTAACAACCTCAGACTCTGAAGCTTCAGACTCTGAAACTTCAGACTCTGGTGTCACTAACTAACTTGCTAAGGAGCAGTTATGGATTAATTCTCAACAAAAGCAGCATCATTGAAAGGGAGGCCAGTCAGAGGCCAGTCACTTCTTCCCCTTTTCAAGGGATATTAACCATTTTTTTGCCAAAACACACACCAAAAATGCCTATAAACAGAGACCCAAAAATTAGAGGAGAGGTTTTTTTCATCAGAAACAAAAACAAAAAACAGCAAGACAACAATACATTTTTTTTTAAAAAATCTTAGCAACATTCTTTCCACATCCACCACCAAAACAACACAACAAACCACCTCTCCCCCACTACACACACAGCAAACACACACACGCACAACCCAAAACCCAACCCAGCAAACCACACACCACGCGCAAACAGCCCACACACGCACAACACATCACACGGCCCAGCCCCCTAAACACACACACACGGCCACAGTACAAGAACAAAGCCAGCACAGTACCGTACACAAAAACCGAATCAAAAGGGAGAAAGAAAAGGTAGTTTTTTTGTCATTTTTTAAAACCTAGATCTAAACTATTTTGGAAAGATTTTGGAAAAAACAAGTTTGTTTTTGAGACCTAGAGAGAAATGGATGTGTGAAAATAGGTTTTTTTTTTGAAAAGGGTGTTTTTTTTCTCTCCGGCGCGGTGCGCCGCCGCCTAGGCCGGCGGCCACCACGCCGGAATTCTTTTCCGGTGGCCGAGCTTGAGGAGAGAGGGGAGAGAGGAGAGGGAACGGTTTTAGAGAGAGAAGGGAAGAGAGAGGAAGTTTTTGAAAAATGGCTTTTTTTTTCACAAAAAAGGCTATATATAGCCTATCTCCAGATTGAATCTGGACCGTTGATTAATCAATGGCTCAGATTCAATCCGGGGAGCCCATTCACCCATTATCATAAGCCCGTTCCTCACTTCTGTCTTCTTTCTGCACCCCCCCTATTTACTCCTGCACCCCCTTTTCTTTTGTCTTTTAATTTCTTTGTTTTCTTTATTTATTTCTTGCATTTTTATTATTTCATTTATTTTCTTTTCACATTTTTTTTGCTTCTTTGCTTTTATTATTTTAGGTCATTTCACTTTGCCTCATTTATTTATTTTTATTTGCTTTCTTTATTATTTTTGTCATTTTTTTTCTTTATAGCTTAGATTTATTTCAATGCATTTTCCTTTTTAGTATAGTTTATTTTCATTATTTTTTGCGTTTTTATTTAAATGTCCAGCATACCATGCATTTTTAATTTTATTCTTTTATCTATTTATGCAACATATTTATTTAATGTCTTGCATAACATGCATTTTTATTTATTCCAAAGCAATATATTTATTTTATGTCCAACACTTCATGCATTTTTATTTTCTTCTTTTTACTTTATGCAACATGTTTACTTAATGTAAAATCCATCTCATGCATTTTTATTTTTATTTAGTTTTGTGTATCTTGCATATTTATTTATTTTTATGCACTTGTACTTTATTTTTCTTTATTGCTTTATTATTCTTATTTTATTGATACTTAGAATGTATTTAGGGACAATGTAAATATAAATGAGAATATTGCACCGACACACACCCATTTATTTATTCCGCTTTATGTCAAAAAATGATAAAACGCAAAAATAACGAACGTATCCGAGGAAAAGGGGCTCTCACTTTGATTCAACGTCTTTGTGAGAAAACCATCGCGCTTAGTTTATTTCGACTACCACTTAGTTTTTTTTTGTTAATTAACTTAATCAAAAATCAAAAACATTTCAAATAACAAAAAGTCAAAAAAAAATCTCTTCTCAATCAAATTTCATTTTCAAGTCAATTAATTCCTACATTTTCTTCAAAAACAATTTCAATCAATTTTAATTATTTCAAACCTTTTTTTAAAATTAAAATCAATCAAACTCACATCTTTATCCTTCTATGCCATTTCGGCCTCATATCTTTCTCAAACTTTTTTTCAAACTTTAAAATCAATCAAAACAAATCACTCGGCTTTTTACCCCGAACTACGTGATTTTGATCCCGCTCGGGTACGTAGGCAAAAGACTTTGTCTTTCCAAATCAATAAAAATAACAAAAACATTTTCTTTCTTTTAAACTCATCACTTTAATCCTTTCTCACACTTAGGCATTTATTTACAAAACAAATAATTAATTTAGCATAAAGATAATTAAAAACAAGAGGTTCCTATAGAGTACTATAGACGTTTAGGGTGCTAATACCTTCCCTTTGCGTAACCAACCCCCGGACCTTTGATCTCTAAAAAATTTTTAGGGTTTATTCGAACTTTTCCCCTTTTCCTTGGAAAAAATAAAAGATCGGTGGTGAAATTAATTTTGTGAGTCAATGCTAATTAATAGCTTGATATCCTAAAATCACCGCGACAAAGGGCAGTAAATAAAATGCATGAGAAATAAAAAAACTAAAAATAAAAATGCAAGAAAAAGAAATAAAATAAAAAAAAAGAATAGAGAAGAAGAAGAGGGGTGCAGAAATAGGGGGATGGAGGTGCAGATAAGAATCAGAAAAGAGAAAGAGGAGAAGGAAGAAGATGGGCCAGAAATGAGTCCAACGGGCCAAAGAGAGGAGAATCAGACCGGTTTGGTTCATGGAAAAAGACCGAACCAGTCAAGCCTCTATATAAGGGCTAGGGGCCGGTTTAATTCATTTTTTAAAACTCTTTCTCTCTCTCTCTTTCTCATTTTCTCTCTTTTCTCTCTTTCTTTCATAAATCCTCCACGGCCAGAACATCCCTCCGGCGCAGCGGCCGCCGGCGGCGCCACCGTGCCGGAGTGGCTCAGCTCTCTTCTTTTTTTAAAAAAGTTACATCTCTCGAAACCTCTCAACCCCCTCGTTACAAATCCGAGGTCGGTTTTACCAAAAATTTAACAAAGAGCTCTGGATCTAAGTTTTGAAAACGAGAATCACCTTTTGAAATTTGTGCTTTTGGGTTTCGTTGAACTGTGTGATGGATTTGGACTGTTTTACGGTTCGGATTGTTGGCTTTGTAATTGGTTCAGGTACGAAATTTGTAAGGGTTTCACGTTGTGTTTTGGTTTCGATTCGGTTTCTGTGATGTATGAGGTGCTTGGTTACGGTTTTTGTGATTTGGGTGTGGGATCTGTGTTGTGGAATAGTTTTACTATATTGATTCGGATTTGCGTTTTTTTTTTATTTTTTTGTGGTGGCTGGAATTGGATTAGTGGTGGTGGTGTTGGTGGCTCACGGTGGTTGAGCTGGATGTTGAGTGGTTCTGACTGATTGGTACTTTGGGTGTACTATTCTCTGACTCGTGAACAGTGCATTTAATGCTATTTATAGTAAAAAAATGGGTAAAAATGAAAATGACCCTCTGGGCCTTGGACAGAAAATGGACTAAAATTGGACTAAAAAAAAACTAAAATAAAAAACAGTAAAATAAAATAAAATAAAAACGAAAATGAAAAGGAAAAACTAATAAAAGAGATTTTAAAAAAAAAAGAAGAATAAACAAAAAAAGAAATTAAAAAAAAAGAAATAAATAAAAATAATTATAATAAAAAAAAGGTAATAAAATGAAAACGGTCGCCTTCGGAACAAAAATGAGGTATTTTAAAATACCTCCCTGCCGAAATTTCGTCTGAAACGACGAAAATTTCTGGCTTAAAAGACGAGAGAAATGAAATAAAAACGGGTCAAAATGGGGTATGACAGATGCCCCTATTTAAGTTTCTTCGTTACGGAGATTTTAAAAGTGAAATTTTAAAATCGACGGGTCGAAGAGACTTAAATACAGAGTACACCACTTTTGACCAGTTTCAAATGCAAAATGTTATGAATGCAATGCTATGCATGTGATGCTATACATATAATGTTGTGAATGCTTACGATGCAAATATGAGTGCAAGACGTCGAGGATGGCTCGACTGGGGATAACCAAACAAAAGGATACCCGATTCTGTTTAAAGGAACGGGGTCCGACTCTACTGGGGATAACACGGTTTCACTGGGGATAAATGTCAGTTGTTCGAGTTAATACCGAACTGCCACTGACGACAAAAGAACAAAGATAAATGTCAGCTGTTCAGGTTAATGCCAAACTGCCACTGACGATGAGCAAGGAAGGTAAATGCCAACTGTTCGGGTTATTGCCGAACTGCCATTGACGACAAGAAATAAAGGTAAATGCCAACTGTTCGGATTATTGCCGAACGGCCATTGACGACAAGGAGAAAAGTAAATGTCAAATGTCCGGATTATTGCCGAACTGCCATTGACGACAAGAAATAAAGGTAAAATGTCAACTGTTCGGATTATTTCCGAACTGCCATTGACGACAAGAAATAAAGGTAAATGTCAACTGTTCGGATTATTGCCGAACGGCCATTGACGACAAGAAATAAAGGTAAATGTCAACTGTTCGGATTATTGCCGAACGGCCATTGACGACAAGGAGAAAAGTAAATGTCAACTGTCCGGATTATTGCCGAACTGCCATTGACGACAAGAAAAAGGTAAATGCCAACTGTTCGGATTATTGCCGAACTGCCATTGGTGACAAGGAGAAAAGTAAATGTCAACTGTCCGGATTATTGCCGAACAGCCATTGACGACAAGAAAAAGGTAAATGTCAACTGTTCGGATTATTGCCGAACGGCCATTGACGACAAGGAGAAGAGTAAATGTCAACTGTCCGGATTATTGCCGAACTGCCATTGACGACAAGGAGAAAAGGTAAATGTCAACTGTTCGGATTATTGCCGAACGGCCATTGACGACAAGGAGAAGAGTAAATGTCAACTGTCCGGATTATTGCCGAACTGCCATTGACGACAAGGAGAAAAGTAAATGTCAACTGTCCGGATTATTGCCGAACTGCCATTGACGACAAGAAAAAGGTAAATGGTGCACAAACTGTTCAATAAAGAACTGCCACTTGGCGGAGAGAGGGTGACATCTTTGGACCAGACACACCGGGGATGACCCTTGGGGAAAGACAGTTACAAATTATTCATGATTGATTGATATGAAAAGATAAATGAGGCAAAACTCAAGGTGGTTAATGCAACCATGTATGAATGATATTGTCTTTATTGTATATGCATGAATGTGTATATGCATGAATGTATGAATGCATGAATGACAACACGACTTGTAAGACTGGTATGGGGGACTGACTTGTATGATTGTATGAAGGATTGACTTGTATGATTGTATGAAGGATTGACTTATATGATTGTTTAACTGATAAACTTGCTGAGACAAGATTGGACAGGTAAGATGGAAAGTGACCCGACGTCGCATCACAAACACTCGGTAATCTTCAATGGGGATGATGCCACTGGGGGAATATCAAAACAATGACGAGGTAAAGCCCGACATATGCAACAACTGATGGAGAGTAGACACTTCCTGTGGAGAGCGTGCCAATCCAAAAACCATGGTAGAAGAACTGGTGCTTCTGTGGTCATGCTTATTTTGTTTTTTTTGCTTGTTTTTTTTTTTGAGTCCCTAATTTTTGCGTGGATCGCCCTTTCAGGTTTTCGATCCACTGGGAATATATTCTTTTGTATGCCCCTAATTTTGCCTGGACCGCCCTTTCAGGTTTTCAGCCCATCGGGAATATATTCTTTTGTATGCCCCTAATTTTTGCCTGGACCGCCCTTTCAGGTTTTCGATTCACCGGGACGCTCATTTTTGCCTAAGCTGCCCTTTCGGGTTTTCGACTTACCGAGCTCTTTTCTTTTCTCTTTTTTTTTTACATATATTTCTTTTTTTTGTATATTTTTTTTAAGCAATTGACCTTGTTCAGCCTGCAAAGTCTATCAATTCTCAGGATAGCTGTTGACGCGCCATTCACTTATTCATGAGTTCAGAGAAAATGTCTTTGTTGTTTGTGCTTTTCAAAAAAGACATGAAAAAAATTTATGATTTTGAAAAATATTTTGTTTCAAGTACTACTATCAAAAGTAGAAAAGGTTTTATAAACTGAATAAATGAGAATTCCAAATGAAAGGCAACATGCTCAAATATTATTTTAAAAGAGTGATGACCCGCCAATGGCGTGGCTCCACGGATCTTACAAAGTTTGGAAAATGGTAAATATAAGTTGAAGGTACATTGAACACAAATAACCGTTGTTCCCCCTGACAACTTTGAATTCCACTGTTTGGATGCTTCAGATTCAGAGTCTCTTTGACAGCTAAAATGCCCCAAGTGAGTAGAGATCAGACCAACGCAGTTACTTTGCCTTTTGATCCTTAACTTTTGCATAGATCGCCCTTTCGGGTTTTCAACCTATCAGGATAATTATTTTCTGTTTTATGTCTCTAATTTTTGCCTGGACCGCCCTTTCGGGTTTTCGATCCACCGAGACGCTCATTTTTGCCTAAGCCGCCCTTTCGGGTTTTCGACTTACCGGGCTGTTCTTTTATTTTTTTAGACAAAGTATTTCTTGACTGCATCAGCATTCACCGGACGGGGAAGCTCATCACCATCCATAGTCGTAAGAGTCAGTGCGCCACCGGAGAAAGCTCTCTTGACGACGTATGGACCTTCATAGTTAGGCGTCCACTTGCCCCTGGAATCAGGCTGGAAAGATAAAACCTTCTTGAGCACAAGATCACCTTCTTGAAACACACGAGGACGAACCTTCTTGTCAAAAGCTTGCTTCATCCTTTGTTGATAAAGTTGTCCGTGGCACAAGGCATTCATACGCTTTTCTTCAATTAGATTCAACTGGTCATATCTGCTTTGGCACCATTCAGCCTCTGACAACTGGGCCTCCATTAGAACTCTCATTGATGGGATCTCAACCTCCACAGGGAGTACCGCTTCCATGCCATACACTAAAGAGAAGGGGGTTGCCCCTGTTGAGGTACGTACTGAAGTACGATATCCATGTAAGGCATACGGTAACATCTCATGCCAGTCCTTGTATGTGACCACCATCTTCTGCACTATCTTCTTGATGTTTTTGTTGGCGGCTTCAATTGCGCCATTCATCTGAGGTCTGTAAGGAGAAGAATTGTGATGCTCAATCTTGAACTCTTCACACAGATCTTTCATCATCTTGTTGTTCAAATTTGTTCCATTATCTGTAATGATTCTGTTGGGTACACCATAACGGCAGATGATCTGATTCTTGATAAAACGGACTACCACTTGCTTAGTCACGTTTGCATAGGATGCTGCTTCAACCCACTTGGTGAAGTAATCAATAGCCACTAGAATGAAACGATGCCCGTTTGAAGCTTTCGGTTCGATTCTACCAATCATATCGATGCCCCACATAGAGAAAGGCCACGGAGAAGAAAGAACATTAAGTGTAGTTGGCGGTACATGAATTCTGTCAGCATAAATCTGGCATTTATGGCACTTCCTGGCATGCTTCCAACAATCTGTTTCCATGGTCATCCAGTAATATCCTGCTCTCAACAACTTCTTAGCCATCACATGTCCATTGGAGTGAGTTCCAAAAGATCCTTCATGCACCTCGTGCATCAAAAGTTCTGCTTCTTGCTTATCTACGCACCTGAGTAGTACCATGTCAAAGTTTCTTTTGTACAAAACATCACCGTTCAGAAAGAAATTACCAGACAATCTTCTCAAAGTTCTCTTGTCTTTGTTGGATGCTCCGGGTGGATACTCCTGACTCTTGAGGAAACACTTGATATCATGGAACCATGGCTTATCATCCACAACTTCTTCGACTGCAAACACATGAGCGGGCCTCTCGAGGCGCTGAATTCTGATCGTTGGCAAATTGTTCTGGTGACTCACTTCATACATGGAGGATAAAGTTGCTAACGCATCCGCCATCTGGTTCTCATCACGAGGGATATGGTGAAGCTCCACTTTGTTGAAAACGGTCAACAAACGCCTTGCATAGTCTTTGTAAGGAATCAAACCAGGGTGGCGAGTTTCCCATTCTCCTTTGATCTGATTGATTACGAGTGCTGAATCCCCGTAAATGTCAAGATTCTTGATTCTCAAGTCGATGGCTTCTTCAATGCCCAGGATACATGCTTCATACTCTACCATATTGTTCGTGCAATCGAACTGCAACCTCGCAGCGAAAGGGAGATGATTACCTTCGGGAGTGACAATTACTGCCCCAATTCCATTGCCAAAGACATTCACTGCTCCGTCAAATATCAAGCCCCATCTCACTACAAGAAAACAGCATTTTAGCGTCGAATTTTAGCGTCGGCCGCCGACCCCGACGCTACTAGCGTCTGACTAGAGTGGGCCTAACCCACTCTACTTCAATTTCTAGTTTTCCTTTATTTTTAAAAAGATTTAGAGTCGGCCTAGCCGAGGCTAAAGGTTAGGGGACCCACGTATGACATTTTAGACTATATTTAGAGTCGGTCTGTCCGACTCTATTATTTTAATTGATAAAAATTTAATATAATAAAATTAGAAATAGATATAGAGTCGGCTTAGCCGACGCTAACAGATTGGATCAGCCAAATTAAAACACGGGTCCCTTACCCTTTCCCTCATCATACACTATTCAAACTTTTCATCTTCATCTTCTCTAAAAACCTAACCTCCTAAAACTTCCAAAATCAACCAATCTTCATCAAAACTTCACCAAACCTCATCAAACACAACCCAAATCAATAACCCACAACCTATTAAGCACATTCCAACCTTCAAAATCACAAATCACCTACTACCAATAAAAATCCCAAATTTCGTATAAACCAAATCCCTAAACCAAAACCTCCAAAAATCTTCACAAATCCTAACTCAAACACAAAAATTCATCCTAAACCTTAAAACCCACCATCAAAACAACTTTTCCCAACCAAAATTTTCACAAAAACCAAACATTTCATCATGCACCATGTTGCAAAGGATTTGAAGGGAGATCAAGTAGGAGGAGTTGCATTGATTTATCATCAATTTGAGGTGGTGTGTTTCCTTATTCCTTTTGTGTTTTTCTTATTCGTTCCTTTTCCTTTATATAATCCGCTTATAGCTTTTTCTTATAGCTTCTAATTGTTCTGCTTATGCTTATAGCTTTTCGATTTCTGCTTCTGCTTATTGCTTTCTGGTTCGTGTTCTTGATGTTAATAAATGACACTAGTTATACAAGCTTATTGATGAATAATTGTGTTTTATATCAATCAAAACTTGAATTAAAGCAAATATCATTTGTGGCTATACAACTTTATTTAACAACAAGGTGCTGCCATGATATTGTAGCGTAATGAAATTCTTGTGTGCATATCTTTACCAGTATGGGCTTTTATAGTCTTTTGTAATGAACTTCATAATGTCTGTCCATCGATTTGTGTTCTCTGCCTACTAATATCCTCTTAATTGTCTGTTCTCTACGATCCATTCTATAAGAATAATATTGTATTTTTGATGGTAAAGGTGGATGGTTCCTTTCATTAATTAAGTCATAATCTCTACTTTCAATTATGGGTTTAAGTGCTTTTATGTTAATTGTGACTTTTGATGATCTTTGATGATGAATTTCGTGCTCCTAATTCATGTGAATTTGTGGGTATGATAAACTTCATGAAATTGTTGAGTTATATGCTTAAACTTCAAAGTTGTTGTTATTGATAAGTTGTTTTGATGATTGTGGATTAGTTGGGTGCAAATCATGAATTGATGTATGATTGTTGTTGAAACATGTTTGATTTCACTTCATCAATGTTATGTATGATTGTGTGTTGATGGGGTTTGAATTGGTGTGGTTGTTTATGAAGTTTAAATATAAAAAAAAATGTGAAAATTGTGGGTTTTGGTGAAAAATGAACATGACGATGATTTTTGGCGTTCCGGGTGGTTGGGGGCCATTCCGGACATCCCTAAGTGTTTCTTTTGATGTGTTTAACTACTGTTTCGCCTTCTAAACTTGCTGGAACATCAATTGGATTGACTTTAAATGTCGGTGAATTATTTGGAAAAAAGACGATTTTTGAGAAAATAGACGAACTTTGTGAAATCTCAGAATTAATTGGATGAGCTATGATGTTGATATGTATGAGCTACTGTGATGTTATGTAATATATGAAAATGCTTTGTTGATGTGTTTGAGCATGAGCGTCTCGTTTCGGTGAACTATTGGAAAAAGACGATTTTTGAGAAAATAGACGAACTTTGTGAAATGTCGGAATTAATTGGAATTGAGCTATGCTGTTGATATTTATGAGGTATTGTGATGTTATATTATATATGAAAACGCTTTGTTGATGTGTTTGAGCATGAACGTCTCGTTTCGGTGAACTATTTGGAAAAAGACGATTTTTGAGAAAATAGATGAACTTTGTGAAATGTCGGAATTAATTGGAATTGAATTATGGTGTTGATATGTATGAGCTACTGTGATGTTATGTAATATATGAAAATGCTTTGTTGATGTGTTTGAGCATGAGCGTCTCGTTTCGGTGAACTATTTGGAAAAAGACGATTTTTGAGAAAATAGACGAACTTTGTGAAATGTCGGAATTAATTGGAATTGAGCTATGATGTTGTTATGTATGAGGTATTGTGATGTTATATAATATATGAAAACGCTTTGTTGATGTGTTTGAGCATGAATGTCTCGTTTCGGTGAACTATTTGGAAAAAGACGATTTTTGAGAAAATAGACGAACTTTGTGAAATGTCGGAATTAATTGGAATTGAGCTATGGTGTTGCTATGTATGAGCTACTGTGATGTTATGTAATATATGAAAATGCTTTGTTGATGTGTTTGAGCATGAGCGTCTCGTTTCGGTGAACTATTTGGAAAAAAACGATTTTTGAGAAAATAGACGAACTTTGTGAAATGTCGGAATTAATTGGAATTGAGCTATGATGTTGTTATGTATGAGGTATTGTGATGTTATATAATATATGAAAACGCTTTGTTGATGTGTTTGAGCATGAATGTCTCGTTTCGGTGAACTATTTGGAAAAAGACGATTTTTGAGAAAATAGACGAACTTTGTGAAATGTCGGAATTAATTGGAATCGGCCTATGATACCTATATGCATAAGCTACTGTGATCATATGTGAGTAGTGTATGTGCTTGGTTGAGGTGTTTGATCAAGTTTATCTTGTTTTGTTGAAATACTTGAAAATGTAGAAAGTGGTGTAAATAGACGAACTTTGTTGAAAAGTGATTTAATGACCGGATAACTTGCAATTTGTTTTATGTTCATGATGATATGATAGAATTAAAATGAATTAATAATGATTGGTTGATTGTATGGATGTAAGTATTTGATAATGCAATTGTTGGTCCTGAAGAATTATGCCTAGTACTTGTTTGAAGTAGGATGTCCTATGGATGTATTCTATTCTCTTCTATTGTTATTTGCCTGCTTTTCCTTGTGAGAGAACTTTAAGATGAAAAACTGAGAAGATGATGTTTCATGAAAATGAATACTCAAAGACAATTTTGTGTTGGTTTCAGGTCTAAATGGAGAAGAATATGCCTGCTATCAGTGTACAGTAAGTTTATTATCTCTTCACTAACTTTTTTGAACATATTCACTAAGCTAGATCTCTTAGTCTTGTTTTTCTTTCATTTAAACATTGCACTGTTACAAATAGACATTGCTAGAGGGACAACTTATAATTGATTCTTCCTGTCATACAAAACTTGACCATACACAACAAGGGATATATAATTTAGAAGTAGTAGTTTTCTACGGAATAAAAATATTAAGGATGTCCGATGTAAAAAATAAAGGTTTCATGACTAAGTAACAGTTTTAGTACTTTAGAGATAACAAGAATCAAAACTACAAAACTTGTCATTAGAAATGTAAAATGTAAATGATATAAAATGGTAGTAATCTAGCATGAAAAAATGTGAAAGTAACACCATTGAAAATATATATGGTAAATTGGTTTAGATGTGGTAGACCTCATTTTGAAATATTATTGCCTAACAAGAATTGAAACTCCCACCTTTGTTCAGTGGATCATCGCGAGATTGTAATTCATGGGTCTCTTAGAATTTCGTCAAAGGAATATAATGAAAATAAATTCATTTGACTACTTGCTTCCTGAAATTCTTATCTCACAATACTTCTTTTGTCTATTGTAAGGTTAATGGGGGGCGAGAAGGTCGGCCAATTGGTGCTTTTGAACTGGCAAGAGCTGTTGAAGAACTTGGTGCTGGTGAAATACTATTAAATTGCATCGATTGTGATGGTCAGTCTCACTCTATCTTTTACCTGATTTTACTGTTTTGATGAGGTTTCATTAGCTGTTAAATTTCATTGTTTGGAAATGTTTAATTGTTTTGAATACCATCATCATCATCAACGAATTTAAATAAATAAAAATGGCTATTTGCGCTGATTTCTTATCTAAATGACAGAGTCAGTCTTCCCGATTAAGGAAGAGTAAAATAAGACATATGCCTCTAACTTGCCTCTAAACTTGACATTCTTTCTAATTTGTGTATGTCTATTGCTGTTATCAATATTTCAGGTCAAGGAAAACAATTCGTGTAGATTTAATTAAGTTGATCTCAGATGCTGTTAGTATCCCTGTGATTGCAAGTAGTGGTGCTGGCGTTCCTGATCACTTCTCCGATGTGTTTACTAAAACCAATGCATCAGCTGCACTTGCTGCTGGCATTTTTCATAGGAAGGAGGTATAACTTCTGTTTTATTAATTTCTTAATGCGAGGGGAATTTCCGTTGCCGTAGTTCAGTGCATATGGCCATATTACTCTTCATCCTTCAACATTTGTTACTTACTTTCTTTTTGGTGTTAATTTAATCCATTAGTGATCAATCTTTCCATTATTAAGCTTTAAGGGAAAAACAAACACTTCTATGTTAATGTAATAACATTTTTGAAAACTTTGTTTTTATTTTTACTTGCACACAAGTGAGAACTTTTTTATGCGAGAGGAGTAAATCATGACCATTAAAACAAAATGAGGCGACTTCAAAAAGTAGTCATGTGACCATTTAAACAAATTTAAATCCTGACCATCCATGTATGTGATAATGTGACAATTATATAATGTTATATCTTGACCATCTATGTATGGTGAATATGGCAAATATTTAATTTTCACTCATTCAGAAAAAAAATAATTTATTTTCATCGATTCAAAGATGTTATTGAGGCACTGAATTTGAACTTTTCATAAACTGCAGGTACCTATTTTGTAGTTTTAGACTATTTTGTAGTATCACAATAATCGTAATACTGACTAAAAATTAATTTTTTTTCTTTAAAGCTGACTTTAGCGTCGACCTAGCCGACTCTAATATTTAGTTGACTTGTTTGACTATAGAGTGGGCTGGCCGACTCTAAAAGATTTAGTTGACTGGTTTCGAAGTTGACTTTAGCGTTAGTGTAGCCGACTCTAAATTTTATAATTAGCGTCGGTCTGGCAAACTCTAAATTATTTATTGACTTTTTTATTTTGAATTTAATAGCGTCGGCTTTTGCGAAGAGTCGGTTTTAGAGTCGGATTAACCGACGCTATGTTAGCCTCGGAGGGCAAATAGCCGACTCTACCCAGTAACTTCGAATTTTTTAGCCTGCCCCCGACCCCGACGCTAATCCGACGCTAAATCTGTGTTAGCGTCGGTTTTAGCCCTGTTAGAGTGGGTTTTTGGCCGACGCTAAATTGCAGTTTTCTTGTAGTGTCTAGACCCGGGGTCCGGACCTTCCTCAGGCAACGGTTCATCACAATCCTTCATCTTCAAATACATAATCTCTTCATCAGGAAAGTCAAACTTGATGGGTTGGTAGTCCTCAACTGGTTGGTGGGCCAAATGATCAGCAAGAACACTACCCTTGATTGCCTTTTGAGTGCGGTACTCAATATCATATTCGGACAACAACATCTGCCAACGAGCAATTCTGCCTGTCAAAGCGGGTTTTTCAAAGATATACTTGATTGGGTCCATCCTGGATATTAACCAGGTGGTGTGGTTAATCATGTAGTGACGAAGACGCTTGGCAGCCCAGGCTAGTGCACAACAAGTCTTCTCAAGTAGGGAGTACCTGGACTCACAATCTGTAAACTTCTTACTCAGGTAGTAAATGGCATGCTCTTTACTTCCGGTCTCATCCTGTTGTCCGAGCATACAACCCATAGAATCTTCCAACACAGTCAAGTACATAATCAGAGGCCTTCCTTCAACTGGAGGGATAAGAATTGGAGGTTCTAGCAGATAATTCTTGATGCTATCAAAAGCCTTTTGACAATCTTCAGTCCAAACAACACCTTGATTTTTCCGAAGCAACTTGAATATGGGCCCGCATGTGGCTGTCATGTGCGAGATGAAACGGGAGATGTAATTCAACCGTCCAAGAAATCCTCTTACTTGTTTCTCTGTCTGTGGAACCGGCATCTCTCTGATAGCTCTGACCTTGTCGGGATCTACCTCAATACCCTTCTGACTGACGATGAATCCCAAGAGTTTTCCAGATCTAACACCGAAAGTACATTTGTTGGGATTCAGCCGTAGTTGATATTTCCTTAGCCGTTGAAATATCTTCAGCAAATACTCGACATGTTCTTCTTCAGTGCCCGACTTAACAATCATATCATCCACGTACACTTCTATCTCTTTGTGCATCATGTCATGAAAGAGAGTGGTCATGCCTCTTTGGTAAGTGGCACCTGCATTTATCAACCCGAAAGGCATCACCCTGTAACAAAAGGTGCCCCAAGGCGTGATGAAAGATGTCTTTTCTCTGTCTTCAACTGCCATCTTGATCTGATTGTATCCAGAGAAACCGTCCATGAAGGAGAAGACTTTGGATTTAGCAGTGCTGTCAACCAATACATCGATGTGAGGTAAAGGGAAATCATCTTTCGGACTAGCCTTGTTCAAATCTCGGTAATCGACGCACATCCGGACCTTGCCATCTTTCTTTGGAACAGGCACTATATTGGCTAACCATTGAGGATACTCTGACGTGACAAGAAAACCTGCATTAATTTGCTTCTGTACTTCCTCTTTGATCTTGAGAGCCATGTCAGGACGAGTTCTCCTTAGCTTTTGCTTGACTGGTGGGCATTAGGGCTTCAAAGGCAAACGGTGCTCCACAATACGGGGATCCAAGCTGGGCATATCTTGGTATAACCATGCGAACACATCAACATATTCATTAAGTAATTCAATCACCCTCCGTTTAACAGTTGCTTCAAGCGATGCCCCAATCTTGACTTCCTTCTTATCTTCCTCGGTTCCCAGGTTAATCACCTCCACTACCTCTTCATGAGGCTGAATGGTTTTCTTCTCGTATTCCAATAACCGAGCAATCTCATCTGGAATTTCCTCATCCTCCTCCTCTTCGGCTTCGTAGACAGGAAATTCGAAGTTGGGAGAGAGCGCAGGGTTATTATGTTCAACGGGCTCATTGATGCTTAGTCTGCATATGATTGATGATTGATTTTAGAAAATGAGTGAACAATGCAGACTTTTTTGAAATTGATTGAAAATAGAGAAATAAAAATAAAAAATAAAAATATTTTTGGGTTTTTTGTGTTACCATTTTCCAGAAAAAGCACTAGATATCGGGATAAACCACATTTTCCATTAATAAAAGTAGTACTTGATACAAAATAGCCCTACATGATTGCACTTTCGTCCTGGGCTAGACGAAAGGATCTTTTTAAAAAAAACAGAAAAACAAAGACATATTACTTTGACGCATGAACTACTGAAGGGATGTCAACCGCGTCCCAGTTACGAACAAATCTTCCAGGTGCGACAAATGCAGGCACTATCTCTTCAGGAACATCTTCCAAGACCGCATTAGCTTCTGGCGGGGTGTTGATGAATCCGGCACTACAAAAAGCGATAGAGCTTGACCCAACACTGTTCTTTGATGATCCTGCAACAAATCCCAGTCCTTCACGGTTTTTACTTTCCGGTAGCTGCACAACTTTTCCCCATCCTACGGTTGTTCCTTCCCGCACCACCTTCTGTGCTTTCTTCAAAGAGGCAAAAGACACTTCATTCTTCTCCGGCCCCTTATCCTCCAAAGTCAGGCCCTGAAAAGAAGTTCCTTCTATATCATCCGCACCAATGAAAGAGAAGGTTGACAAATGACTAACCAACAGAGCTTCTTCCCCACTCACGGTGATCAATCTTCCATTTCTGACAAACTTCAGCATTTGATGCAAGGTTGATGTCACGGCCCCAGCTTCATGGATCCACGGCCTACCCAAGAGACAACTGTACGCGGCTCGGATGTCCATCACCTGGAACGTAATTTGGAAAACAGATGGTCCGATTGTAATAGGAAAGTCGACCTCCCCGATGACAGACTTCCTTGATCCATCAAACGCTTTGACAACCACCCCGCTTCTTCTCATGGGAGGCCCCTGGTAGGAGAGTTGATCTAATGTGGATTTGGCCATTACATTCAATGAGGAACCAGTGTCCACAAGTACATTCGACAGAGCATCAGACTTGCAGTTCACTGATATGTGTAACGCCAGATTGTGGTTTCTTCCCTCCTCATGAAGCTCTTCATCGCTGAAGCTTAAATTATTGCATGCAGTAATGTTTCCTACTATACTGTCCAATTGATTAACAGTCACGTCCTTCTCCACAAAAGCTTGGTCTAACACCTTCATTAGAGCCTCACGGTGTGCTTCCGAGTTCAACAGCAAAGACAAGATAGATATCTTGGAGGGAGTTTGCAGCAGCTGGTCTACCACTTTATACTCACTCTTCTGGATCAGTTTCAGAATTTCATCATGATCGGAATCCTTGCTGGTCCCACTGGATTGGCCTATTTCCTTCTTTGCACCGGGGCCATTTACTGTCACCTGTTCAACTACCGGATCATTCACTTTCTTTGCAAACAATGTGGGGATAACACGCCCATTCCTCAGAACCCTGCTGTCACTGGCAATGTTGTCCACAGAAGTCGCAGGAGTTAGAGAGGGCAAAGGCACCTCCTGTCCACCTTCCAACATCGTGGCATTATACTTATAAGGGACCGCTTTTAGATAAGCATACGACACAGGTCCTGGCAAGCTAATCACCAGTGGGGTAGTAGCTGGGTTCCCACTGTTATAGCTTATTTCCAACCGCTGAAACTCAGGGGTGATGACACACACATCCTTGTCTTTCCTTGTGACGATTAATTCCTTGTTGTCTATCAGCCCTTGTATGTCCTCTTGTACCTTCTGACATCCTTTTACATTCACGGGACACACTTCGCACGCTGCATGATCATGGTCGAACAGAGCTGCCTCGCACATCTTGATATGTATTGGGACCAGGGGAGTTCGAACATGCTGGACATCCAGGATGACACCGTCTTCATCACAATCTTGTATCATGTTGACAGCAGATCCATGGTTCGGCAGAGGGTTTGCCTGAACATTTGGATTTTGATCTTTGAAAGATAGCAAGTTGGCCCGAACTAACCTTTGCACTTCATTCTTCAGAATAGAACAGTTTTCGACGTCATGGCCTGGGGCCCCTTGGTGAAAGGCGCAGGTTAGGTCATGCCGGTACCAGGGAGGTAAAATTTCTGGTGTACGGGGAGGTGCCTTGAGCTGGACAAGGTTTTTGGCGAGTAAAGCAGGGAGCAAATCAGCATATTTCATCGGGATTGGATCAAAAGTTGTTTTCTAGCGGTTTTGCGGGTGATAGGGTTGTTGAGGGGTTTGCGGGCGATTTTGTTGTTGTTGAGGGTATTGTGGTTGATGGTATTGTTGTGGAGGATATTGTTGTGGTGGATATTGTTGTGGAGGATATTGGTAGGGGTAATGTGGCCTTTGTTGGTGATATGCTGGGTTGGGGATAGTGGATGCGACATTCGCAACCTGGCGGTATGGGGTATGATTCTGCTGGGGCTTACCATGGGCTATCATTCCCACCTCTTGATCTTTCTTCTTCGCAAAGTGGCTTCCAAACTTCTTGGTATTACTTGCAGCAGGGGTACTTTCCACAGTCAAACGTCCCTCTCGGACACCTTCCTCTAATCGTACACCCATGTTGACCATTTCGGTGAAGTCTGTTGGTGCACTTGCAACCATTTTCTCGTAATAAAACTGACCCAGAGTCTTCAAAAATATTTTAGTCATTTCCCTTTCTTCCAATGGCGGGACAATCTGGGCAGCCACTTCCCTCCAACGCTGGGCGTACTCCTTGAACGTTTCCTTCTCTTTCTGTGTCATTGCACGGAGCTGATCACGATCTGGAGCCATGTCCAGATTGTACTTATACTGACGGATGAATGCTTCACCAAGATCATTGAAAGTACGGATGCTCGCACTGTCCAAATTCATATACCACTTCAGAGCAGCCCCGGTCAGGCTGTCCTGAAAGAAATGAATAAGCAGCTTATGATTGTCAGTATACATGGACATTTTCCGCGCGTACATCACCAAGTGACTGCGGGGACAAGTGTTTCTTTTATACTTCTCGAAGTCTGGCACCTTGAACTTGTGAGGGATAGTAACATTTGGGACCAAGCATAATTCACGGGCATCTTTCCCGAACAGATCTCTACCTCGGAGGGCTTCGACTTCCCTTTGCATACCATCAAACTTTTCCTGGAGTTCGTCCATCTTGTCCGGAGCTCCAATACTTTCAGCGTGGTAGATTGGCTCAACCTCTTGTTGAATAGTGTGAACCAGTGGTGTTGAATAAGTCATTGCAGCTTGAGGGAAAGAAGTGCCGGGTTGTGGAACCGGTACTGACTGCTGGGTGAAGGGGAGTGGAACTTCAGATACAGCTGGCTGGAGATTTCCACAGGCTAGAGGTGGCATTCCCCACGTACAACCTGGAGGCATGAATAAAGGTGGAGAAGTCACTGTAGACAGCGGGGTCGTGCTTACAAGAGGCTGCTCTACAACAGCAACAGCAGCTTGAGAATTTTGGGCTGACAGAAGTGCATTCATCATGGTCGTCAACCTATCCATTCCCTCTCGTAAAGTGGCAACCTCCTCTCTGAGATTCTGATTTTCTTGTTCAACTAGATCCATCCTTTTCCGATTAGTCCTAGTGTTATAAATGCGAGTTGGTTTGCGGAGAATCCAGCGGGCCACTTTCTTTGGACGACGGCTGATTAACCTTTTGAAGTAGTGAACACAATGTGAGACTCGATTTAGAAACTATGAATGCAGCATGATGCATGATTATGCTTATGCAAAAAAGAAAAAAGAACAAATTATTATCGAAGGACTTGTTAGAGCAATTGTAAACATCATAAACTGAAACATTTCACTTAAGCATTGGAATATTACAGAGAAGCTTTTTTGTTTACAAGTCAAGAGATTTCGGAAGCTAAAATCTAAACATAAGGTCCTGAGAACTTCAAACTCAAAACTCCTGGAGTAGATGGATCCTCGGAATCTGAATGTGCACTAGAGAGTGAATACATAAACCTCCTCTTCCTCCTAGCATCTTGGTGGAGCAAAGCGTCTTTCCGACGAAGCAAGTCGTCCTTCTCAATTATCCTCTGACTTTGGATGAAAAGCTCATGGCTCTGTTGTGCTAGCTTTCCCCTCAAGGTCTCATTCTCTCGTTCGAGCTCATGGCATCTTCTCTTCCAAGTCTCCTTTTCTTGCCTTTCTTTGGTTAGTTGTTCATGAAACTCTTCCTTAGTGTCAAAGGGGATAGGCAAGGATGATGGCGGGATGGTGGAGGATAGATATCTAGGTAGATGGTAGGGTAGGCCAAAGCTCATGGTCCTATCAATAACCCACTAGGTGTAAGATTCATGCACATAATCTAATTTCTTCCCCAACTGACTTCTGCTGAGTCTGCGGATAGCGCTCCAAGCTTGTACGAATCTCTCTCTTTTGTTCGAGGGTTCTCCATGGTTAAGATAGAACTCATTAGTCAAGGCAAGGTTGTTTGGTTTTGACTTCATTGGGTACCCAAATTGTCGTCGAGCGAGAAATGGGTTGTAGCTAATTCCGCCACGCATACCCAAAAGAGGTACGTTGGGGTATTCACCACAACTCACAATAATCTCTCCAACGTCACTAGCTGCCTGGTACCAAACAATGTCAGATGGGTCAAGAGTCATGATTCTGTGAGGCCAAGAAAGTTTGTCAACATTGGTCTTGAAGGCACGGGATTGAGGTAGGTGGAAGGTAAACCACTGATAGAGCAGGGGTGCACAGCAAGAGATGGTTCCACGGCCAGCCTGGGTACGGTCATGGATGGAGTGGTAGGTATCGGCGAGTAGTGTGGGTACGAGGTTCTTTGTAAGGAAGATTTTGATAGCATGGATATCGATGAAGTTGTCAATATTTGGGAAGAGTACAAGGCCATATATAAGGAGGGCTAGAATGGAATGGAAGGCATGTGTGCTAGCTGCTTCAGCAAATATGGAGGCTTGTTGGTAGAGGAAGTGGGTGGGAAGACCTTGGAGGCCTCCTTTAGAGGTAAGGTTTGCTTGGATGATGGAGGTTTCAAGATGGAGAGCAGCTGCGATGTCGGAGGGTTTAGGGGTAGGCTCAAGTCCGTGGAATGGTATCTTGTCTGGCACAGGTAAACCAACTAGGTATGAGTACTCTTCAAGTGTGGGGACAAGCTGGTAGTCTGGAAATGTGAAGCAATGGTAGAGAGGGTCATAGAACTGAACCAGGGTCTCTAGGCATCCTTCCTCAACATCCACTCTAAGAATTCTGAGCAACTTCCCATGATGAGCTTGAAAATCAACCGGATCACTTACTAAAGATGCTAGCTCCCTTAATCTCGACAAGTCTGTTTTTTGAAAAGGTACTTCCTAGTGCTTCTCAGTGGGATGTCCATATCTATAATGTTTGCAAAAAGTTTGTTTAAGTCCTTCGATAATTTGGATGAAAAAAGAAAAGAGTTTATGCATGGATGCATGTATGCATGACTATGCTAAAGAAACGGAGAAAACATGGTGAGGTTAAGTCCATGGTGTTGGAGCCGAGGGTAAACACGCCAATTGGTAAGGACTATGGTTTCACATGTACCTGTATCACGGGTTCTACCAAGTTCCCAAAGTCATTGACCACTTCCGAATATTGTCGGATTACGAGACTGGCTCCCGGTCCAACAACGTCCGTAGGAAAGTCTCATTTGAGTGTAGTATCGCGTATCAACCAATTCAAGACTACTCTTGATTAGCCACCGCACTACGTCCTAAAAGGCCAAGATGGGTTAAAGGTAACTAAAGGTCCTCAACTTCATAGGTCACTTGAAAATAACGATGCCGAACACGACTACTCATGCCAACATAGTAATACTTCCAAGATTCCTCCATTGAGCGGGGTTATCACATGTGCCACATCCGAAACTCACTCTCGGAAAGACACTTTGATTATACCACCATCCTATCTTATGTTTCCCTCAAGTCCGGGTGTAGGACTTATCTCACCACTCACGTAAAAAGATAAACACTTAGACATGTATTTACAATTACAAATAATAATAAAGCATAAAGATAAAGAAAAGCAAGATAGGTTCAACCCACTTAGGATTTTGGTCCCCAGTGAAGTCGCCATTTTTCTGTCGCGGTGATTTTTGGATGTCAATGAAGGTGAGAAAAACACACACACACAAGAAGGGGGGGTTGAATTGTGTGACTCTAAAACTTGTTCTTTTCTTTTTCAAAGACTTAGCACAAGTTCAGAACCAGGTTCTGAACTGTTATCAGAATATATGCAGCGGATTAAACAAGTAAAAGAGATAAGGGAAGAGAAACACAACAAATTATACAGGTTCCTTCTCAATGTGAGAAGTAGTCCTGTCCCCTTGTGTCCAACAAGAGAGTTTCACTATAATCTGAAGATTACACAATGCTCAACCACACAGGAAGAGACTTCCAGTTGCTCAATCACAAAGAAAGAGACTTCTATGCTCAACCACCAAGGAAGAGGCTTCCAATGCTCAAGTCACTAAGACAAGAGACTTCTCAATGCTCAAGTCACTAAGACAAGAGACTTCTGACTCATACCACAAAGGAATGAGGTTACAAATGCTTAGTATACAGACTAAGACTTTAGGGACCAAACTGGTTTACAAATGAAATAGTTTGGGATGAACACTTGATCAAATATCAGAGGTGTTCTCTTAATACAACACAGGTTAAGACTCTTAACCTTAAGAAATTCAAAGTTACAAAGACTAAAGAATTTCTAAGAGTTTTTATGAACTTGACAGTTTTTGACAGAAAACAGAGTGCAGGTTCAGCAATACGTTTCAAAGAGTCTTCAACATTTTCTTCTTCAAATCTTCCTCCTTTTATAGATGAAAATAGAGCTGTTGAAGATTTGCTTGAATTAAGGAAATTAGCCGTTGCAATTGGACTAGGTTACTGCAAATGTGTGCTGCACTTTATCAGTCAGAACAGAGCAGGTGCCATTTTTGAATTGGCCCACCTTAAAAACTGGAGAATGTTTGGGTCAGGGAGACAACTGTTCCATTGAGTTGTTCTGACACATCCAGGCATTAAATGCGCACAGTACTGGTCAAAATCCATGCCACATCAGCTTCAGAAGCTTCTCAGTGAACAGTGATCAGAAGCTGCTTCAGTTGTACGGATCAGAAGCTGGCTTCAGGAGTTGACTGTTGCGTTGACTTCATCAGAAGCACCCAGACTTCAGAAGCTGCACTTCAGGAGCACCACTTCAGGAGTACTTCAGAGGCTTCAGTTCAGTAGCACTTCTTCAGGACCTCTTCAGAAGCTCTTACTTCAGGAGCACTTCTTCAGAAGCATTTCTTCAGGACCAGTTTTCCTTTTAGCCTTGCAACCTTGCTTCTTGGCTTTCCTTCTTGCTCTTTAGCTTGTTCTTCATAACCATTATCAATCAATGCTTATTAAGTATGTGGTTCTGAAACACTTGAACAAAGCATTAGCAAATAACCAATTTTCTCTTTAATACTTTGTTATCATCAAAACCATAAAGAGAGATATGTTTAAACATAAATGTTTCAACAATCTCCCCCTTACTAGATAAGAGAGTTGTTAAACACATTTTGTTCCAACAATCTCCCCCTTTTTGATGATGACAAACATAAGTATTAAATCAGAAAATTGTTGTTAACTTAATTAACAAGTTAACTGCAGGGTGTGAGGTTTGTAAGCTCCCCCTGAGTCTGATCCAAGTTAATTAAGTTCAGTTAAAAACACAGATGTGAGAATTTCAGAATTGTTGTTAAGTTTAATTAACAATCTGACTTCAGGAGAGGTTTGTAAGCTCCCCCTAGGTCTGACAGTCCTCAAGGTTAGGTTTGTAAGCTTCCCTTTGTTCTTATCCATGTTAATTAAGCTTAACTTAAAAATAATATAGTGAAATTTACACTCAGAATTCAAAATGACTTGTTGACTTCAGGTTCTGAGGTTTGTAAGCTCTCCCCCTTAGTCTGATAATCCACAGGATGAGTTTTGTAAGCTCCCTGAGTCTTATCCAAGTTATTTTAAATTCAATTTACTCACTAAGAGTAATGTATCTCACAGAGATGTATCAGAGCCAGAAATTCACTTCAGAGGCTAAGAATAAAAAGAACTGTTCTCATAAGTTAAATTCAGTCAGAATTGTATCAGAGCTTAACTGATCAGTATCAGAGCTAGCTTAACAATTTTATCAGAGCTTAACCCTAACAATTGTATCAGAGCTTAATAAGCTTATCTTCTGACAGTTTTAACTTATTTTTGAGCTCAGGTGCTTTAATACTTGTTTTACTTTCTCCCCCTTTTGTCATCAACAAAAAGTCTTACTTTCTCCCCTCAACACAGAAAATTTCTCCCCCTTTTTCAAGAGAGTTTGAAAATATCTGTATCAGAGCAGAAAAGAATTTTGAAAGAGTTTGAAAGCATGTATCAAGGCAGTTCAGATGCCCCCTTTTTAAAAGAGTGTGAAAGCAGTTCTGACACCAAGTTTGAAAATATTTCAAAAGGGTTCAGAATTGGGGGGGGGGGGGGGTTGAACCAACCAAGATTGTGAGATATTTGTGCAATCATATGGATAATCAAGCAGCAAAGATGAGTATCAGAGCATATTTGATTTTCAATGAGTATATGACTTGCATTAAAAATAGAATGCTGTTCAGAAGCAGAAAAAGTTTTGAGCTTCTGAGCAGGTCATTCTGTGTTCAGACATGACTTGTTCAGTACAAATTGGTTCAGTATCAAAGCAAAACAACCAAATTGTTTTCAGTATCAGAGCAAAACTACTCAAGAAGGTATCAGAGCAAACTTGCAAGAAAGTATCAGAGCAAATCTGAGTTGGTTTAAAGAAATTATATCAGAGCTTGATACCAATTGAGGCTGTTGTCTCAGAGTCTGATACCAAAAATACAGTTTTAAGACTGCTGAATTTATATCAGAACCTGATACCAAATGAAGGTTTCTCTTTGAGTCTGATACCGAATTGGCATTTCAGTACTGATACCAAGATAAAATGAGTTCTAAAGACTGAACATGTCTGAGACACTTTGAGCATTAAAAAAATGTGTCTGTGCTAAACAGTTGAAAACAAACTGATACCAAATGAAAATTGTTTGTCAAGCAATTTGATCATTGAATATCAGAGCAGAAAATCACATTTTTACTTGATGACTTTGGGAGGATTAGAGTATAAACTTTCAAAGCTTTAATCATCATTGCCCATAGCTATACTTATCAGATTCTGACCAACATTAGATTTTTATCAGATTCAGAAGTCAGAAAATCCAGGTTCTGATCCTTCAGACTCTGAAGTTTTTTCAGGCTTAACTTTAGTCAAACTCTCAGAATATGAGTGTTTGATAAGTCTTAACTTATGATAAACTCAGAATCAAGGATTTCATTCAGATTCAAGCACATTTTCAAGAGATAAAATGCATGTTCAGATTCTTTTTAATAAAATTGAATCTTTCTTCTGTTAGGGGTTTTGTGAATATGTCAGCCCATTGATGATCAGTATCAATGAACTGAATATCTAAAACACCCTTCTGAACATAATCTCTTATAAAATGATGTTTTATTTCTATGTGCTTGGCTCTAGAATGCAGAATTGGATTTTTAGACAGACATATAGCAGCAGTATTATCACAATAAATAGGAATATTGTCTGCATGAATCTGATAATCCTCTAATTGATGTTTCATCCAGAGCAGTTGTGTGCTACAACTTGCAGCTGAGATGTATTCTGCTTCTGCTGTTGACAAAGCAATGGTTGCTTGTCTCTTGCTGGCCCAGGATATCAGATTCTCACCAAGAAACTGACAGTTTCCACTGGTGGATTTTCTTTCAATCTTGTCCCCAGCATAGTCAGCATCACAGAATCCAACTAGCTTATAATTTAGAGATTTCTTGTACAGAAGTCCCAAATTAGTTGTTCCTTTCAGATACCTGAAGATTCTCTTGACAGCAGTCATATGAGATTCTCTAGGATCTGATTGGAATCTAGCACACAGACATACACTAAATAAAATATCTGGCCTAGAAGCAGTTAAGTATAGGAGAGAACCTATCATACCTCTGTACAGCTTCTGATCTACCTTAGTGCCATTGTCCTCTTTGCTTAATGTGCAGGTGGGATGCATTGGTGTTGTCATCAGCTTGCAATCATCCAACTGGAACTTCTTCAGAAGCTCCTTGGTGTATTTTGACTGATGAACATAAACACCCTCTTTGCATTGGTTGATTTGAATTCCCAAGAAGAATTTCAGCTCACCCATCATGCTCATTTCAAATTCATCCTGCATTAACTTAGAAAATTCCTTGCAAAGGGAGGCATTATTAGAACCAAATATGATATCATCAACATAGATTTGTACAATTAAGATTTCTTTCTTAACAGTTTTTCTAAAAAGTGTATTGTCAACTTGACCTCTTACAAAACCATTTTTAGTTAAGAAGTTGCTTAGCCTTTCATACCAAGCTCTGGGAGCTTGTTTCAGACCATACAAAGACTTCTTAAGTTTAAAAACATGATTTGGATATTTAACATCTTCAAAACCAGGAGGTTGTTTGACATACACTTCTTCAGAAATTACACCATTTAAGAAAGCACTCTTAACATCCATTTGATACAAGATGATATCATGATTAATAGCATAAGAAAGAAGTAACCTGATTGCTTCCAGTCTTGCTACTGGAGCAAAAGTTTCAGTGTAGTCAATTCCTTCTTGCTGGCTTTACCCTTGAGCTACTAATCTAGCCTTGTTTCTAATCACTTCTCCTTGTTCATTGAGCTTGTTCCTGAACACCCATTTTGTTCCAATGATGTTCTTCTGATCAGGTTTTGCAACAAGATCCCATACATCATTTCTTTGAAATTAATTCAGCTCTTCTTGCATTGCTACAATCCAACCATCATCAGCAAGTGCTTCATCAGCAGTTGTGGGCTCAATCATGGAGAGCAGGCCAAGCATAGACTCATTCTGAGTGAATGCTGATCTTGTCTTCCTTGGACTGTTCTTGTTTCCCATGATCAACTCCTCAGGATGTGAAAACTTGTACTTGAAGGAGGTTCTGGGTGGATTAGCTTCTGAAGGGCCATCAGGGATTTGTTCAGAACCATGCTGATCTTGATTAGCATCAGGAGTAGTGTCATTGCTGGAGAGTTTCTCAGATTCTTCATTGTTTTCAGCTTCTGAACCTTCATCAGAACCTGAACTGGGTTCAGCTTCTGAAGGTTCTTCTAAGATTCTGATATCTGCAAAACTTTCAACCAGCTCTGGTATTTCACTACCACGCTTCTTATCATCAAACCTAATGTGTATAGCTTCTTCAACAACATGTGTTTCAGAATTATACACCCTGTATGCCTTAGATCTCTCTGAGTATCCTAAGAAGGTACCCTTTTGAGCCTTGGCATCAAATTTCTTTAGGTAGACTTTATTGTTTAGTATGTAACATGTACAACCAAACTGATGAAAATAAGAAATACTTGGTTTTCTTCCTTTAAATAATTCATATGCTGTTTTATTCAGAATGGGTCTGATATAGATCCTGTTCTGAATATAACATGCTGTGTTTACAGCTTCTGCCCAAAAGTACTTAGCAATTTTAGACTCATGGATCATGGTTCTGGCCATTTCTTGTAAAGACCTGTTCTTTCTCTCTACAACTCCATTTTGTTGTGGAGTTCTAGGAGATGAGAACTCATGGAAAATTCCATGATCTTCACATAAGTTTTCAAAAGGTTCATTTTCAAATTCACCACCATGATCACTTCTGATTTTCAAAATTTTCAAATCAGTTTCTGTTTGTACTTGTTTGCAGAATTTGAAAAACACATCATATGTTTCATTTTTGGTTCTGAGGAATTTAACCCAAGTCCACCTACTATAATCATCAACAATCACAAGTCCATACTTCTTCCCATTGATTGAAGCTGTTCCAACAGGACCAAACAAATCAATGTGAAGGAGTTCTAGAGGTTTAGAGGTGGAAACAATGTTCTTTGGTTTAAAAGAAGTTTTAGAAAACTTTCCAATTTGGCATGCTGAACACAGAGCATCTGAGTGATAATCAATCTGGGGTAAGCCTCTGACCAGCTGCAACTTGCTAAGCTTGGAGATGAGTCTCCAGTTAGCATGTCCCAGCCTTTTGTGCCAGACCCATTTCTCATCACTCACAGACAGAAGGCAAACTACCTTCTGCTGAACCAAATCAGAAAAGTTTATTTTGTAAACATTGTTTTTCCTACAGCCTCTGAACACTACAGACTTATTTTCATTATTGATTACAGTGCAAGTGTTCTTATTAAACAGGACTTCATAATTACTATCACATAATTGACTTATGCTAAGTAAATTATGTCTCAGTCCATCTACCAGCCAAACATTATCAATGTACAGGGAAGAGTTACTTATCTTACCAGTACCAATGATCTTTCCTTTCTGACTTCCTCCAAACCCCACAGTTCCTCCCTCTTTCAGAGTCAGGGTTTGGAACATAGATTTGTCCCCTGTCATATGATGTGAGCATCCACTGTCCAGGTACCAGGACCTTTCCTTTTCTTTGGATGTTAAGCATATCTGCAATTGAAATTATTTCAGACTTAGGTACCCAGATTTTCATGGGTCCTTTGGGGTTAGTCCTGAAAGGTTTTGGCTTCTTGTGTCTGAAGTTATGATATTCAGACTTGTTCTGATACTTAGGATATGAATCCTTATATTTTGAATAAGTCTGACTTTCAGAACCTGAGTGCTTCAGAACCTGAGTTATCAAAGGTTTGGACTCAGACTTCTTCAGAACCTGAGACTTGGAGGTCTTTGGTTCTGATTTGTTCAGAGTCTGAACCATTGAGTACTTTGGTTCTGATCTCCTCAGAATTCTGACTTTGTTTACTTCAGGCACAAGGCAAGCTTCAGTTTTTCCTTTCTTAAAACATTTAGAAGCAGAAAACTGATTGGTTTGCTTTGGCTTGCTTTTCTCAACATTCTGAGATTGAAAGTGTTTTACATTGACTGGTTTAACAGATTTTGAAGTTTTAATAAGCCCAGTCTTTAAAAAGTTTGAATCAGATTTATTCAGCTTCTGAGACTTGCTAGTTTCAGGTTCTGAACACTTCAGATTCTGAACCTTTTCAGGTTTAGAGTCTGATTTCCTCTTACTCTTAGGCTTAGGACCTTTTGGCTTAGATTTGGGCAGGGTTTTAACATCTGCCTTCATCTTACCCTTAGGTTCTGAAGCTTCAGAGTCTGAGTTGTTCAAAACTTCTGACTTAGTCTCAGATTCTGATACTTTCAATTTCTCAGAATTATCAGAAGCAGGCACAAAGCATATACTATTGCCTTTTAAAATATTTTCAGAACATGAAGGTGAGTTTAAATCATTTGAAAGTTTGAATAAATCATAGCCAATGCCTTCACCTTTGTTTCTGATCATATTATACATTATGGAGGCAATTTTAGTTCTATTGAACCCAGTTAACATGAAATCCTGAAGAGCTATTTCCTGTTCATTAGGAACCTCTTCAGATTTCTTATGAGCCTCTTTTATGAGTTATTTAACTTCTTCATCATATTCAAAAATTTGACTCTGAAGTTTAAGATTTTCCTCAGACAGCAAGTTTGTTTGATTTTTCAAAGACTTAATTTCTTTTAACTTGCTTTTAAGATGACTCATAAGATCATTAATTGTTTCAATTAAATCAGATCTAGAGAGTTCAGAATATACCTCATCTTCTTCATCAGAATCTGAGAATGATTCTGCATCAGAAGATGCAATTGCCATCAGGGCCAGGTTTGCTTCTTCCTCATCAGATTCTGACTCATTGTCCAGATCATCCCATGTAGCCATGAGACTCTTCTTAAGCTTATTTCTGAAATTGCTGGACTTTGAGCTGGACTTCTTTGCTTTTTCCTTTGACTTTTCTTTCTGAAGATCAGGACAATCAGCAATGAAGTGTCCAGGCTTTTTGCAGCTGTAGCAGCTTTCCTTCTAGACATCCCTCTTTGAACCAGAACTAGATCCTCTAAAGTTACTGCTTCTGTTAGAGAATTTTTTCTTTCTATTCATCAGATACTGAAGTCTTTTAGAAATCATTGCAAGCTTATCAGCATCTGAATCTTCATCAGAATTTCCCTCAGGAAACTCTTCTTCAGATTCAATTGCTTTCAAAGCTTTAGCAGGTTTTCTTTTAGACTTCAGAGCTAATGTTTTTGGCTCTCTAACAGAGTCATCCTCATTGAGTCCCAGTTCATGCACTTTGAGGGAGCTTATAAGATCCTCAATACTTAAAGTATTCAGATCCTTAGCTTCTTCAATGGCAGTCACTTTTGGTCTCCATTTGGATGGCAGACTTCTGAGGATTTTATTCACATGGTCAGCTGTGGTATAACTCTTCTTCAGAATCTGAAGTCCAGAAACTAGAGTCTGAAACCTTGAGAACATAGTCTCAATATTTTCATCCTCTTTCATTCTGAACAATTCATATTGCTGAACAAGTATGTTTGCCTTAGCTTCTCTAACCTTCTGATTACCTTCATAGTTAGAGCAGAGGGATGTGAATATGGCTTTGGCTGTTGACTTGTCACTCAGCTTCTGATACTCAGTGTGAGGTAATGAATCCACAATGATTCCTCTCACATGATGATGCTTTCTATAGATCTTTCTTTCTGCATCACTTAGAGTTCTTCTGTTGACAGCAACACCTTCTTCATCTACTGGTATTGAGATTCCATCTTCAATAATATCCCATAGAGTATCATCAATCCCAATAATGTGACTGTACATTTTACTCTTCCACCAAGAGAATTTTTCTGGGTCACCAGTAAACATAGGAGGTTTATTGTGTGACCTAGATTTCTTTTCTTCAGTACTATAGTCATATTGGACATTTCTTTGATTTCTGGGAGATGGTGGATTTCTGGGAGAGGGTGGAGGTGAATCACTAGTTGAGGCCATGTTTTTCTCAGGATCCTACTGACACACTGTTAAGTGTTAATATCAGAACCGGAGCTCTGATACCAACTGAAGGTGAGAAAAACACACACACACAAGAAGGGGGGGTTGAATTGTGTGACTCTAAAACTTGTTCTTTTCTTTTTCAAAGACTTAGCACAAGTTCAGAACCAGGTTCTGAACTGTTATCAGAATATATGCAGCGGATTAAACAAGTAAAAGAGATAAGGGAAGAGAAACACAACAAATTATACAGGTTCCTTCTCAATGTGAGAAGTAGTCCTGTCCCCTTGTGTCCAACAAGAGAGTTTCACTATAATCTGAAGATTACACAATGCTCAACCACACAGGAAGAGACTTCCAGTTGCTCAATCACAAAGAAAGAGACTTCTATGCTCAACCACCAAGGAAGAGGCTTCCAATGCTCAAGTCACTAAGACAAGAGACTTCTCAATGCTCAAGTCACTAAGACAAGAGACTTCTGACTCATACCACAAAGGAATGAGGTTACAAATGCTTAGTATACAGACTAAGACTTTAGGGACCAAACTGGTTTACAAATGAAATAGTTTGGGATGAACACTTGATCAAATATCAGAGGTGTTCTCTTAATACAACACAGGTTAAGACTCTTAACCTTAAGAAATTCAAAGTTACAAAGACTAAAGAATTTCTAAGAGTTTTTATGAACTTGACAGTTTTTGACAGAAAACAGAGTGCAGGTTCAGCAATACGTTTCAAAGAGTCTTCAACATTTTCTTCTTCAAATCTTCCTCCTTTTATAGATGAAAATAGAGCTGTTGAAGATTTGCTTGAATTAAGGAAATTAGCCGTTGCAATTGGACTAGGTTACTGCAAATGTGTGCTGCACTTTATCAGTCAGAACAGAGCAGGTGCCATTTTTGAATTGGCCCACCTTAAAAACTGGAGAATGTTTGGGTCAGGGAGACAACTGTTCCATTGAGTTGTTCTGACACATCCAGGCATTAAATGCGCACAGTACTGGTCAAAATCCATGCCACATCAGCTTCAGAAGCTTCTCAGTGAACAGTGATCAGAAGCTGCTTCAGTTGTACGGATCAGAAGCTGGCTTCAGGAGTTGACTGTTGCGTTGACTTCATCAGAAGCACCCAGACTTCAGAAGCTGCACTTCAGGAGCACCACTTCAGGAGTACTTCAGAGGCTTCAGTTCAGTAGCACTTCTTCAGGACCTCTTCAGAAGCTCTTACTTCAGGAGCACTTCTTCAGAAGCATTTCTTCAGGACCAGTTTTCCTTTTAGCCTTGCAACCTTGCTTCTTGGCTTTCCTTCTTGCTCTTTAGCTTGTTCTTCATAACCATTATCAATCAATGCTTATTAAGTATGTGGTTCTGAAACACTTGAACAAAGCATTAGCAAATAACCAATTTTCTCTTTAATACTTTGTTATCATCAAAACCATAAAGAGAGATATGTTTAAACATAAATGTTTCAACAATCTCCCCCTTACTAGATAAGAGAGTTGTTAAACACATTTTGTTCCAACAGTCAAGCTATTAATTAGCGTTGACTCGCAATTTTAAGTTCACCACCGATCTTTTATTTTTCCGAGGAAAAGGGAGAAAGTTCGAAAAACCCTATTTTTTAGAGAGATCAAGGTCCGGGGGTTGGTTACGCAAAGGGAAGGTATTAGCACCCTAAACGTCTATAGTACTCTATAGGAACCTCTTGCTTTTATTTATCTTTATGCTAAATTGATTATTTGTTTTGTAGATAAATGCCTAAGTGTGAAAAGATTAAAGTGATGAGTTTAAAAGAAAAAAAAATGTTTTTGTTATTTTTATTGATTTGGAAAGACAAAGTCTTTTGCCTACATACCCGAATGGGATCAAAATCATGTAGTTCGGGGTAAAAGAACGAGTGATTGGTTTTGATTGATTTTAAAGTTTGAAGAAAAAGTTTTGAGAAAGATAAGAGCCCGTAAAGGCATAGAAGGATAAAAAAGAAGTGAGTTTGATTGATTTTAAATTGAAAAAGGTTTTGATTGGTTAAAAGTTGATTGAAATTTGATTAAGAAAGGATAAAGTTTGACTTTTTTTGAAATTTTGATTACAAAATGTTTTTGGATTTTGACTTTTTTTGACTTTTTTATGAAAATTTTGATTAAGTCCTAAGGTCCAGAGACTAAGTTATGCAGAGATAGGTCCAAACGCGCCGGATCCCTCAAAATGACGTTGGATCAAGTGAGGGTCCTTTTCCTCGGATACGGTCAAAATTACGTTATCGTCCTCGACATAAAGCATAAAAAAAATAAATGTGGTGTCGGTGCATATTCTCATTTATGTTTTTATTTACATTGGACCTAGATACATTCTAATGGCAATAAAATAAATGACAGAAATAATAAAATAAAAATTGCAATTGTATTAAAGTAAATATGCTAAAAAGGAAATAAAAATGCATGAAATGCAAAACAATAAATAAATATGGTGCATAAAATAAATAAAGAAAATAAAAATGCAAGACATAAAATAAATATGATGCTGAAAATAAAATAAAGAAAATAGAAATGCAAAACATAAAATAAATATGATGCTAAAAGAAAATAAAAATGCAATACATAAAATAAATATGATGCATAAAATAAAATAAAAAAAATAAAAATGCAAGACAAAAATAAATATGGAGCTGAAAATAAAAATGCAAGACAGGAAATTAAATATGGTGCTGAAAAATAAAAAAAGAAAATAAAAAATTCAAGGCATAAAATAAATATGATGCATAAAATAAAAATGCAAGGCATAAAAGTAAATATGGTGCATAAAATAAATAATAAAAAAATAAAATAAAAAATGCATGGGGTACTGAAAATAAAGGGTGTCATACCCCATTTTTTGACCAATTTTCATTTTTGTTTTTCTCGTCCTTTTAAGCCATAAATTCTCGTCGTTTCAGACGAAATTTCGGCAGAGAGGTATTTTAAAATACCTCATTTTTTTTTGGTTCGTTTTAGGGCCACTTGTTATCTTTTTTTTATGTTTATTTTTCATCTTTACTTTTAGTCTCAGTTTTTATTTATTGTTCATTTATTCTATTTTTATTATTATTATTATTATCACTATTATTACTATTTATTGTTCATTAGTATTATTATTACTACTATTATTACTATTTAATTGTTTTCCTTTTTATTATTATCATTTTCTTAATTTTTTTAATTTAATTTTAATTTTTTAATTTTTTAGGTCAAAGTTACTGTACTGTACAGTGTACAGTACATTGTAGCGTAGAGTACACTGTCAGTGCCCATTTTTTTTTCTCTTCTCTTTTCTTCATCTTTTGTCCAAAATCTTGCCCAAGTCAGAGGCCAGTCACTTCTTCCCCTTTTCAAGGGATATTAACCATTTTTTTTGCCAAAACACACACCAAAAATGCCTATAAACAGAGACCGAAAAATCAGAGGAGAGGTTTTTTTCATCAGAAACAAAAACAAAAAATAGCAAGACAACAATACATTTTTTTAAAAAAAATCTTGGCAACATTCTTCCACATCCACCACCAAAACAACACAACAAACCACCTCTCCCCCACTACACACAGCAAACACACACACGCACAACCCAAAACCCAATCCAGCAAACCACACACCACGCGCAAACAGCCCACACACGCACAACACATCACACGGCCCAGCCCCCTAAACACACACACACGGCCACAGTACAAGAACAAAGCCAGCACAGTACCGTACACAAAAACCGAATCAAAAGGGAGAAAGAAAAGGTAGTTTTTTTTTCATTTTTTAAAACCTAGATCTAGACTATTTTGGAAAGATTTTGGAAAAAACAAGTTTGTTTTTGAGACCTAGAGAGAAATGGATGTGTGAAAATAGGTTTTTTTTTTTGAAAAGGGTGTTTTTTTTCTCTCCGGCGCGGTGGCGCCGCCGCCTAGGCCGGCGGCCACCACGCCGGAATTCTTTTCCGGTGGCCGAGCTTGAGGAGAGAGGGGAGAGAGGAGAGGGAACGGTTTTAGAGAGAGAAGGGAAGAGAGAGGAAGTTTTTGAAAAATGGCTTTTTTTTCACAAAAAAGGCTATATATAGCCTATCTCCAAATTGAATCTGGACCGTTGATTAATCAATGGCTCAGATTCAATCCGGGGAGCCCATTCACCCATTATCATAAGCCCGTTCCTCACTTCTGTCTTCTTTCTGCACCCCCCTATTTACTCCTGCACCCCCTTTTCTTTTGTCTTTTAATTTCTTTGTTTTCTTTATTTATTTCTTGCATTTTTATTATTTCATTTATTTTCTTTTCACATTTTTTTTGCTTCTTTGCTTTTATTATTTTAGGTCATTTCACTTTGCCTCATTTATTTATTTTTATTTGCTTTCTTTATTATTTTTGTCATTTTTTTTCTTTATAGCTTAGATTTATTTCAATGCATTTTCCTTTTTAGTATAGTTTATTTTCATTATTTTTTGCGTTTTTATTTAAATGTCCAGCATACCATGCATTTTTAATTTTATTCTTTTATCTATTTATGCAACATATTTATTTAATGTCTTGCATAACATGCATTTTTATTTATTCCAAGGCAATATATTTATTTTATGTCCAACACTTCATGCATTTTTATTTTCTTCTTTTTACTTTATGCAACATGTTTACTTAATGTAAAATCCATCTCATGCATTTTTATTTTTATTTAGTTTTGTGTATCTTGCATATTTATTTATTTTTATGCACTTGCACTTTATTTTTCTTTATTGCTTTATTATTCTTATTTTATTGATACTTAGAATGTATTTAGGGACAATGTAAATATAAATGAGAATATTGCACCGACACACACCCATTTATTTATTCCGCTTTATGTCAAAAAACGATAAAACGCAAAAATAACGAACGTATCCGAGGAAAAGGGGCTCTCACTTTGATTCAACGTCTTTGTGAGAAAACCATCGCGCTTAGTTTATTTCGACTACCACTTAGTTTTTTTTTGTTAATTAACTTAATCAAAAATCAAAAACATTTCAAATAACAAAAAGTCAAAAAAAATCTCTTCTCAATCAAATTTCATTTTCAAGTCAATTAATTCCTACATTTTCTTCAAAAACAATTTCAATCAATTTTAATTATTTCAAACCTTTTTTTAAAATTAAAATCAATCAAACTCACATCTTTATCCTTCTATGCCATTTCGGCCTCATATCTTTCTCAAACTTTTTTTCAAACTTTAAAATCAATCAAAACAAATCACTCGGCTTTTTACCCCGAACTAAGTGATTTTGATCCCGCTCGGGTACGTAGGCAAAAGACTTTGTCTTTCCAAATCAATAAAAATAACAAAAACATTTTCTTTCTTTTAAACTCATCACTTTAATCCTTTCTCACACTTAGGCATTTATTTACAAAACAAATAATTAATTTAGCATAAAGATAATTAAAAACAAGAGGTTCCTATAGAGTACTATAGACGTTTAGGGTGCTAATACCTTCCCTTTGCGTAACCAACCCCCGGACCTTTGATCTCTAAAAATTTTTTAGGGTTTATTCGAACTTTTCCCCTTTTCCTTGGAAAAAATAAAAGATCGGTGGTGAAATTAATTTTGTGAGTCAATGCTAATTAATAGCTTGATATCCTAAAATCACCGCGACAAAGGGCAGTAAATAAAATGCATGAGAAATAAAAAAACTAAAAATAAAAATGCAAGAAAAAGAAATAAAATAAAAAAAAAAGAATAGAGAAGAAGAAGAGGGGTGCAGAAATAGGGGGATGGAGGTGCAGATAAGAATCAGAAAAGAGAAAGAGGAGAAGGAAGAAGATGGGCTAGAAATGAGTCCAACGGGCCAAAGAGAGGAGAACCGGACCGGTTTGGTTTATGGAAAAAGACCGAACCAGTCCAGCCTCTATATAAGGGCTAGGGGCCGGTTTAATTCATTTTTTAAAACTCTTTCTCTCTCTCTTTCTCATTTTCTCTCTTCTCTCTCTTTCTTTCAGAAATCCTCCACGGCCAGAACATCCCTCCGGCGCGGCGGCCGCCGGCGGCGCCACCGTGCCGGAGTGGCTCAACTCTCTTCTTTTTTTTAAAAAAGTTACATCTCTCGAAACCTCTCAACCCCCTCGTTACAAATCCGAGGTCGGTTTTACCAAAAATTTAACAAAGAGCTCTGGATCTAAGTTTTGAAAACGAGAATCACCTTTTGAAATTTGTGCTTTTGGGTTTCATTGAACTGTGTGATGGATTTGGACTGTTTTACGGTTCGGATTGTTGGCTTTGTAATTGGTTCAGGTACGAAATTTGTAAGGGTTTCACGTTGTGTTTTGGTTCCGATTCAGTTTCTGTGATGTATGAGGTGCTTGGTTACGGTTTTTGTGATTTGGGTGTGGGATCTGTGTTGTGGAATAGTTTTACTATATTGATTCGGATTTGCGTTTTTTTTTTTTGTGGTGGCCGGAATTGGATTAGTGATGGTGGTGTTGGTGGCTCACGGTGGTTGAGCTGGCTGTTGAGTGGTTCTGACTGATTGGTACTTTAGGTGTACTATTCTCTGACTCGTGAACAGTGCATTTAATGCTATTTATAGTAAAAAAATGGGTAAAAATGAAAATGACAAAAATGCCCCTCTGGGCCTTGGACAGAAAATGGACTAAAATTGGACTAAAAAAAAACTAAAATAAAAAACAGTAAAATAAAATAAAATAAAAACGAAAATGAAAAGGAAAAACTAATAAAAGAGATTTAAAAAAAAAAGAAGAATAAACAAAAAAAGAAATTAAAAAAAAAGAAATAAATGAAATAAATAAAAATAATAATAATAATAAAATGAAAACGGTCGCCTTCGGAACAAAAATGAGGTATTTTAAAATACTTCCCTGCAGAAATTTCGTCTGAAACGACGAAAATTTCTGGCCTAAAAGACGAGAGAAATGAAATAAAAACGGGTCAAAAATGGGGTATGACAAGATCGTAAAAAAGAAAAGAAAAAAAGGAAGAGAAGAGCATAGAAGAGAGGGGAAGGTAAGGGAACAATATGTACACAAAATAAACTAAAAAGGATGTTCACAAAAGCAAACAAGCCAATAAGACTCTTTGCAAGTTGATTTGTCTCGGCGTCTCCTTTCAGCTTCATTATGACTTTTGGAAGGAGCAAGAGCTTTAGCCTCCATAATTTCTTGAGCACTCATCTTCTCGATTTCACCTTGAAAACCACCAAAGGGTCCTGAACTTGAACCATTTTGAAGTGTATCTGATATGATCATAATATTCTCAGAACATGCATGATGTCATATGCAAACTGAAGAGAAGGGACCCTTCTGTTAAACGAACTTGCAAAAGTTGAAGCTTGTTGTTGAGGAATAACTAATGGATCAAGGTTGAAAGGGTGATGAAGTTGTTTGATAGACCATGTTTGCAAGATTGGTGAAACATGATGATCAACCTTCTGATGGGAAGGATAAACTATTCTATTAACTGCAAAAATGAAGTCCAACTGTGTATCAAGTAGATAAGCAAATCCAAAATAGTTTATGGTTCTTGCACTTGGTTCTGACTTTATCATATAATCTGAAATTCAACTAAGGTTATATAATTTCCTTCATGCCAACCACATAAATTTTGTTGTCTTGTATATGCTTACCTATCAAGCTTAAGTACAAAGTTAACTAGGTACATAACCACCTACAAATAGAGATCATACTAGTCTACATAATATAAATCACCTCACACTATTTATTCAATAAACAATATGTCAACATAATGCATGCTATATGATGTACTTTGGTGTGCAAAAAAAGTCATCACATTTTAAGTTATCCATGACACAACATGAGAACGGCAGCTCACGATGGGCAACGCGGAGAGTCTTTGTGCGACAAGAACGGTGGTTCACGCAAGAGAGAGTTGTTGCTCATGCTAAGTAAATTGAACAACGAGTCTTTTTCTAGTGTGCATAATAACTCATGACATATAATATAATGCATTATAACGACCAAGAGAATTACCACAAAAACCAAAGTAATAGTTGCATATAAAAATCATAGTCTATATATTCATAGTAAATAAAAAGATGGTTAAAAATTTAAGCAACCTACTAAATTTAAGACCAGCATGTTGTCAAAGCTTATTCACCAATTATGCAGGGACCAATAAATCCCCTACTATAATAATATCATTCAAATAATCTTAGTTATTATATGGAGCAATCAAATTGACCAAGCATCTGTTATATTTCCTAATCCTAAGGCAAGTACATCAGGAAAAAGAATATACGAAAGGATATAAACATGGTTCAACAAACAATATAAACAAAAGTTGTCGAGTGTAATAGATTTCACCATACTTTATTTGAAGTCGTTGGTATATCGTTTACAGCTAATAGTAGTTATTGAGCTATCTTGATCAAAACATTCTTCAACAAAACTCTTTATATTATACTTTTCACATTAAAAGTTTGGAAGCAAGGTGGATATCTTATTATGCTTGCTAATTGGATTAGCTTCTTACTCTGCTTGCTCTCTTCATAAGTTAGTGAACCAATATATAAAAAAATTTTGTTTGAAATTTTGAACTCAATTTTTTTAAAGTTTAAAATTAATCATCTCCGGTACAATAATTCTATTTTTTACTGTCCTTAAATTGTACCCTTGAGACATAAGTTAACATGACTCATACTTATTTCATTTAAGATCATTTACTTCGGATGGTAAACTGCAATAGTACAATTAATAGGATCGACTTTTTTATGTTATAATATTACATTATTGACATATATTCTTCCGTATATAACATAAATATGTAATTGTGAAAGCAAATGAAGTACTTAAAATCATTAAGTAGAATTCAACAATAGGGACTTTGTTGTATCCTCATCGATAAAACTATTAGAGCCATCATTTTCTGATTCAATTTCACTAGAGTTGACGTCGAGGTCTTCATGAATCATTTCATTTGGATACAAAGAAGGTTTTGGAGGCATTTCAATATTCTCAATATTTCCTTCAAGCATCTCTATGACTTTGTTCATTGCAGGACGATCACTTGGTTTTAACTGTATACACCATAACGCAATTATGAACATTTTATTCACGTTACTTTTTTCCTCGTCAGTAATTTCATCCATCTCTATCTCCCTTTCTTCAATCAGTTGATTATAAATCCAAAAGGGAAAGAAAAGTTGGCTTGAACGATCGGCATGTGGATTTAAATTTCTTCTCTTACTTGCCATTTCCATCAAAAGCATTCCAAAGCTATATACATCAGCCTTGTAGGATACTCCTCCAATATTTTTGTAGAACAATTCAGGAGCCATGTATCCAATTGTTCCTCTTGCTGCAGTTAAAGTGACGATGCTAATGTCATTTGGATAAAGCTTTGCAAGACCAAAGTCTGAAACTTTGGGAATAAAGTTCTCATCAAGAAGGATGTTATGGGGCTTGATGTCAAAATGCAAAATTTGCATGTCACATCCTTGATGCAAATAAGCAATACCACGAGCCACTCCAAGAGATATCTCATACATTTGCTTATAAGTGAGAGAGATAGCATCCTCACGAGAAGAAATATATTTATCAAGAGAACCATTGGACATGAATTCATAAACAAGAGCACGCTTTGATCCCTCAACACAAAATCCAATAAGTCGAACTACATTGGTGTGATGTATTCTTCCTATGGTTGCCACTTCACTAATGAAATCTTGTCCATTACCCTTAGATTTACCCAACATCTTTATGGCCACAAATGGCCCGCTGCATAGCTTTCCTTTAAAAACGGCTCCAAAGCCTCCTTCACCCAATTTGTCTCTAAAACTTCGAGTCATCTTCTTTATTTCTTTGTATGAATACCTGATTGGTATCAGAGTACTCCCTTGAAGAAAAACTTCAATATCTTCATACATTGATATATGTCTTCTCCGACAAGTATATATCAATAGCACAAAGAAAACCAAAAGGCCCAGGACAAATCTTGCTACAAATATTGGCAAAAGATATCTTCCTGTCACTCTTCCTGTCTCGATGCCAATTTTAGAATCTAAATCTTGTGATGGTTCATAGCTTCTTGTTAAGCCAAATATTTGTACTACTCCTGTGATGGTTTTATCAAGGAAAAACAATTAAAACGGAAAACATTGTACCCTTTCTTTACAAACCAAGAGAAGAACTAATGGAAAGGTAAACATAATGAAATTAAGACAGTGAGCTCTTCACAACTCTTAACCATAAACACTTTGAACATTTATCTTTTCACATCATTATTTTTACATCAGGATTTTTCTTTATTAAAGCTTTAATATATATATTTACCTCATACACTCTGTCTCATTTCTCTTTATCTTAATTTGTTCTCCTAGAAAGTAGGAAAGATATATTGTCCAAAAACTTGATAAATATTTTCTTATTACATAAATGTGGTGAATTTTTCTAATAAATAAAAGTTTAGGTAAGTTGGGTTCAAGAATGTCACTAACGTCTGGAAAAGTTACAAAGTTCAGAGAGTGTTGATAGGTGCTGATAGAGCTACTTACATATGCCAGCAATGATATCCTCACATTGACAATAGGATTCGATCTCAACCGTAATGAAATTTGAGTTGAACTATTACCAATTAAACCAAGGAGCAATAGTTATTTTAGTCCCCTGAATGTAAGTAGTAGCCACAATAGCCCCTTAATCTATCAAAATTCTAAAATAGTCCTTAATTGTGCATTTTGTTAGTCAAAACAGTCTCTAACGTTAAAATAGTCCCTCAATGCAGACATTAACTCTTTTCATATAGAGACTGATATGACAATAAGTACTTATAGGGACTAATATGATAAGAAATGAGTATATTGAAGGATTAATATGACAATTTTAACGAAGCAATTTAACGTCATGAACTATTTTAACTATTAAAGTGCAAAATTAGATACTATTTTACAATTTTAATACAATAAAGGACTATTGTGACTACGTTACATATTCAGGAACCAAAATGACTATTAACTCTTAAGCCAATCTAGGTACCCTATATGAAATCAAATCTTACATAATATATACGCAAATAACACGGAAATATTTTGTTTAGAAAATACAAAGAGCGTCTAAAAGCAAAAAGCATAGCACAAACACACCGCCAACCCATTCAAATACCATATTACCTTAACAACCCCACGTTCCTAAGATCTCAAGCCAATTATAGTCAAAATATGGACTTGAATCGGCTAAGTCCAGAACAGTTGTCCCAAAAAAATTCAACTAGAGTAGTTGGGTGATGATTTGAATCGGCATTAGCTTGAGTATCAATCGTCCTTTTCTGTTCTCGACTTGAGTTTGTTTGATGTGTCTTTATTTCATTTCAGAATCATCCTTGGCTTTTCCATAGCCTAAGATAAGTTTGAATCTTGACAGCTGAAAAATTGTTTAGAAAATGGTGAGGTGAGTTAACTTGACATGAGGCGACAATTTGGTATGTGTTAAAGAGTTCCACATCGAATAAGAGATTGTCTGACAATGTGTTTATAAGTGGGAGTAATCATCACCTCACAAGCCTATTTTGTGGGGTTATGTTAGGTCCAACTATGATTTCTAAGAGTATGTGTGACCCTTATTGAAGTACTTGTAAGCTATAAAGTTCATAGGCATAGGTCACGATGTTCAAGATGACTTAGCGACTGTTTTGGATAAATTGTTGATTCATTTCGCAATTCAATGCATTCTGTCTCTATAAGTAGGAGGATAAACTTCCCCTTTTTCATTTTACTACTTTGATCACTTATATGGTGAATACCGACGATTCACTCATAAATCTTCAAAGTTTCTTGATATAGTAACTATTTCGCAATCAAGGTTCTACTGCTTCATATTCTCCTCCGATATAAATCTTAAAAACTACACATAGGTATTTGATTTCTTTATGTTTGCTTGTTTTCATTGTTCTTTTCTCTTCTGTTTGTATTCGTGGAGGTTTTCAAACCCTCCCGCATGATTGTCTATGGTAGTATTGCCCCTCGAGCAACACCTTAGAGGATGATCTCTCACAAAATTTGGTGGTGGCTTACCATCAAATTTTGACAATCACATTTACAGAATTGCATCACCTTTCTTCCTTTTTGCACTCCCAGATGCCTAGTTTATGTCTCTATCTCTCTCATCATCACCTCATCATTCTTTATTTTGTATTTCTCTTTCCTTATACTCACAAAACCACATTTGAACGGAATTGGATTACATGCAGCCATGTTGGTTTGTGAGTGAGGATAAAGAAATATAAATATTAAAAAGAAGAGTTGTGGCTGAGTGTGTCTGAGAGAGAGAGAGAGAGGGGAAAGATAAGAGAGATGGAAACATAATGGGAAGAATGACAGGATTGAAGCAGTAGAGGATCCAAATCCCAGTCGTACTCTTGCCCCACAAGAGGTGATCCAAATTAAATCCCATATTTTTCTTGATTGATTAATATATCGGGACAAACTTCTAAACAAATAAAACCCTAAAACATAATACCTAATCTTTGGTGATGTAGCCGCCACCTTATTTTTGCTTATTGCTTTTCTTGTTCTTCCTCAACTGTAACAGGCTAACATCACACGCATCTTGTTTATCTTTAGTGTGTGTCTCCTCCTTCTTCCTTCACTTTTGTGACTTGCTATAGGATGGAAACCTTCTATTTTAACAACATACCAGAACGTTGTCAACGTCAAATAAGTGAACAGATCTAGTGCCATGATGACAATTTTCACTCTATTTTCTCATTAATCTTGACAACTACAACATTTCCCCTTTCTCTTTTTCCTCCAATTCGTCCAAAGTACGATTTTTTAAGATATTTTTGTGGAATGGACAGTTTTCACAATACATGACCGGTTCTTCTTTCTTGCCAATTTTTACCCGTTTGTTCCGATTTTCCCTTGGTTCAATTTGACCAACGATTTCTTATGTTTGTCTAGACCGGTACCAGCTTTGGTTCTTGATTGAACCGTCTTAATGTGGTTTAACAACATTGGATTGACATTACATTTAATAAAAACAAGATTTAAACAACTTAATTGATCTACAATTAACGACGTAGAAAATATTACATATATACAAAAAATATAAAATATTACCTTTACCAATGCCTAGTATTATATCTGCAATAAAATGTAGTCCTTATGTCAACAATCAGAGGAGATACCATACAAGGTTATAAGCTTATAAAAGAAAACATACAAGGCTATATTGTAGGAAGAAATTCTTTTATATGTCAAAGTGATAATCAAAATTAACTCATTTGATAAAAGTCCATAGGTTAATTTTAATATATTTCATTGACATATAAAATAATTTCAAATTAATAATAAAATTTGTAGACATGATCCATGTGATAATAATTTTTAATCCAATAGTAAATTTTGTCATACAATATGAGGCAACTATTTTCAAATGTGTCATATATTAAGTTAAACACTCTTGTGTCATAATATTTGTGTAGGTAATATGATGTTGGATGATGTAAGGGGTGTGGTTTTAGATGGAGTTGAAAGCATATTATTTGATCGCGGATTGTTCTTTGTTGGGTGGTAACATTGTTTTCCACACAATCTCTTTTGATAGGCGTTCTTGGAGAACTATTTATGATGGTCATTACTCTTTGTATGACTTTTGTTTGGATTGTCTCGTTGAAGGTTTCTCTCTTTGCATGAAGGTTATTTTAAAATAGACTTCTTACAAAGGATAACCATGTTGGCCGTGGAAAAATCTCTTTGTAGTTACATTGTGTTAGTGAATGTGTATTACTAAAATCTTCTCAATGGTTATTTAGTGAGTGTAAATTTTTTTGGTGATGTGTGGAATTTAGTATTGGCTTGGTTGAATGTAGTAGTGAAATGTCAAACAGTGTATTCAAACATGATCAATCTTTTACCAGGTTATAGGTTACTTGAAAGGTGCACATAGAGAAGTGTTGTACACGATTTGGATGATTTGAGTTTGGGTTATTTGCAAAAGCTCGAAATGCCTTTCTCTTCTAACATAAAGATTTTATCTTGAATATTTTAGAAAGTTTAAATTTAGTTTCACTAAAGTTTAAATTTACACATAACAAAAAAAGAAAGTTTGTTTAAAAGAAAAACTGATATACTAATTTTAGTTTTGTTGAAAATGAGTAAGTACGAGTAATTGAGAAATGATATAATTGACAAATTGTACTCTAATGAATTTGGGCGTGATAAACTAAAGTGATGAATGATGGATGTTCTAAATTTTTTAAGTTATAAAAAAACTAAATTATTATATATATATATATATATATATATATATAATTAATTAAAATGTTGATGTGGATTATTTGTATCCAACTCACTGGTACCACCTCAATGCCACATTATCAAGGAGGATGCCACATAACTTAAATTGGTTGGGGAGCAAAAAAATTAGTTGACTTTCTTAATAGGGGGATAAAAAAACTGGTTTTTAAAATAGGAGGACTAAAAGTTCAAAAATATATAAATAGGGGATCAAAATTGCATTGAAGCCTTTCTAATAATAATATATATAGCAGAAGAAAAATATCTTTATTATCAAAAGAAGAAGAAATAAAGAAAAGATAATGATTTAAAAAAATAATTATTATTTAAGAGATAACTCCTTACCTTGCACTAATATGAGCAGCTTTGACAGTTGGTCTACAAAACAAACCAAAATAATATTAGCTCTAAGTTTTTTAGAATATAACAAAATAACAATTTTTGCACTATTTATCTTTGACTTATTTTGTATCTTCATAAATTTGTTGAATAATGTATTTTATCAATTAGACTATTTACTACTTTTTGGAAGTATACATTTTTACCTTCAACATCTATTTTTCTATTGCCCTTTTTCTTGGCAGGTGTGGAATGTCATTCTTAGTTTGCTAGGAGTGTATTTTACAATAATATAAGTCATTTATCACTCATGCTCAACAATTTGGTGATATGTTTGGGTGTGATTGAGTATTGCACTTGAGGTTTTATGGTATTTGGTTGGTAACTAATTTGTCTATATGAAAATCAAGAAATATAATGTGAATTTTAGCAATCACGAAGCTAACGTGAATCAAATAAATAAGGTTTTTTCTAGATTACTTACTTTTGAATTTTATCAGTTGCGTGTCCACAGCAAGGGTGTGCACAAGTATATTGTTATGTCCTATAAATCCCAGATATTTGACATGGTACGCATATGATATGGTACTAATACAACGATATAAAAAATTTTAAAATTCAAGATATGATATGTTGTGATACTTTAATAAAAAATTAAATTTAATATTAAATATCTAAATGTACGATATATAAGTATCAGTAATATTGATAATAAAGAAAGTGACAATTAATCAATGACATTCTTATTTTCAAAAAAAAATTAATCCATTACATGTATTTGAAAAAGAAAACATCATTACTTAGTAAATTATATATATATATATATATATATATATATATATATATATATATATATATTATAAAAAGAGAACATTGCTATTATATTATATCCCAAAAAGAATATCATTCCTACTATACTATATAATAATGTCTTTTTATTTAGAAAAATCACGTTTCATCTCCTTCTTCTTTTTTTAAAGAAAAAACAAAACAAAATAATAGAAATCTCGTATCTCGCGAGTATCGGTTCCCACTTCCATATCCCTCATGTATTGGAAATGTATCGAACAATTACTTTTAAAAAAAATTAAATTTAATCACCTAATACCGGTACTTCATTAATTTTGAATATTTGAGCTTCACACTTAGGTTTAATGATACACAATTAAGGATATTTGTTAGCATAACCAATTTTATATTTAGAGTTTAGTTGGTATATTCCGTTTACCGCTATGTTAATTAATGAATATGATAATTAATTTGCTTTCATATTCATTAATTTATATAATAACATATTATTAGATTAGATGTATGTGTAAAATACTCGTGTGTGTATATATATATATATATATATATATATATATATATATATATATTAAATCCTCATGTTTATCATAGGTAATGGAAGGATATGATTCTTTACGTGTTGACATATACTCGTTTACATCCGTAAGTGTATACTTGAATACGTTAAAATTTTGAGGGTAATAAATCCAATTTTTTATTCTTACCGAATTTCTAAAAATGAAAACAAACAGTATTACTTACCGCATCTTTTGTTGACTTCTTTTCCCAATGGATAATAGCAGTAATCACGTTCATAACATTCAATATCTCCGGTGCTGTCATTCAACCCGCAATCTTGATTAATGCCGCAAGATTCTCTGCAAGCACCACTCAACCACGATAGCTCAAATCCATAGAGTAGCATTCCATGAATTTCCTCGTATGAAAGGGATCGATCTGGTACATCTTCTCTGACACTGACAGGAAAATCTGAAGATGACATAGCAACAAGCTTCACTTGGCAATAATCTTTTAATCTCCCAACTGAAAAGTAGTTTCTCCGAGAGTAATACTCCACGTACGGAAGATAGTGACTCACGTGCAAGTGTGCCGCAAAAGCATAAAGATAGCTTTTGGAGTCCGAGTTGATGCAGGGAGCTGTATCCACATACCCATGATCATCATTCACTGCTTTGCTACACTTCAAGTATATTATGTAGCTGTACCCAGCCCCATCATCGATTTGATATGTATCCTTTTCAATTCCGATAACAATGTAAGGAACTGTGAAATTGGATGGAGTTAAGAAATAGCGAGGAATGGAGGAGCAATTACCCTCTTCAATTCCGGGATCAACTAGCTGAATTGTGTAGTTTTTGTAGTTTATTTCCTTCACGTAGTATTTACCCGAAAACAGAGTTAAGGTTGTGATGTTGTTTTCGCAGGATAACTCATACATCGGATCACCACATGATGATGGGTCATCCTTAAGTCGAAATGGATGTTTGATGTTGCTGATTTTGCCACATGAAGAAGGTGGACAATATGTTTGGTTATTACTATTAGTAATTGCATCACAACTTTGATGATGATGATGCAATAGTAGCACAGCAACCAACATCACAATTTGGAGGAAGCATAAAGGTGATATTGATTCCGTAGAGCAGGAGAAGGATTTCCCTCTGCTCATGATTTTTGCAGATAATTATTTTTCACTTCTTGGTTTGGGATTATCAGAAAGGGAACTTGTAGAAAAGGACTCTTAGTATAGTAGTGGTTCTTAAGAGGTATAAACTATAAATTATGATCCTGTCTATTTAATTGAACATTTCATTCGGAGAAAGAGAGATAAAAATTTATTTCTCTAAATACCAAATGAGTTTCTCCGCAGTTCAGAAGTTTTTATTAAATGGATAGACTCGTTCTTGGTCTTGCAAAGTTTAATTCAGTTAAAACACTTGGGAAGTCTTATTCGGTTGACTCGATCCATTAAATTAAGAGCAACCACATAAATGGATTTTGGAACCATATCTTCACCGAAAACCTTAATACATATTCCCTCCGTCACTATATATAAGCACTTAGTTAACTCAAAACTTGTCCCTAAATATAAACCTTGTTTCAAATTACTAGATGTATTTATTATTTTTTCCTAAACATACCTCTAATTAATACTACTAACTTGTCTTAAAATATAAAAAATCAAATTTAATACACATACAAACAAAGGACAATTTAATAATATTAACACACAAAATAGACACATTAATTACATTAACAACTTTTCTTAAAAAATGTGAAAAAGACAAAGGGTGTTTATATATAGGGACAGAGGGCGTAAGTTTATATGTCTTCTCACTAATATATTGTTCAACACAATTTTTTATTTAATGCAAGACTTAACCCATCTGATACATCATAACAAATTCTAAAGAGATTACTTCCAAGTCACTTGAAAGTTTTTATTCATACAAAATATATAATTCTCACCCAAAACATAGTCCAAAATAAAAAACTGTCTTTAGTATTGACCTGGACTTGGAAGTTTTCATTTATACTTTACCATTTTAAATTAATAATTCTGTCGAAATTATTCTCACCCTAGACATAATACAAAATAGAAAACTGTCTTTCTCAAGGGCAAAGTCATCATAGCATTGACTTGGACTTAGGAAATTTTCATTCATACTTTACCATTTTAAATTAACATTCATCATTCTCTTTATATAAGCACTCATTTGACTACAAATTTATCTATAAATATAAACCCATTTTCAAATTCTTAGACGCATTTATTATTTTTTTCTTAAACATACTCACTAATTAATATTACTAACTTGTCTTGAAATATGAAAAGCCAACTTTAATACACATACACACAAAGGACAATTTTTTAATATTAACACACAAAATAGACACATCAATTACACTAATAATTGTTGTTAAGAAATGTGAAAAAGGTAAACGGGCTTATATACAGGGACAGAGGGAGTAACATTCATTTTTACTAATAATTGTAATTTGAGTTTTATTAACCATCTCGATTGCCCCTTGGTAATTTGAGATAGTATAACAATAAGATCAGTAAACACGATACCAATCTCACTCAAACAAAAAAAAAAAGTGCGAAATGATTTGCAGTCATAGTTCTTCCTTCGTAATAGCAATATCATTGCTAATACCTTTGCTTGGTAATGGCCTTCCATCCATTGGATGTCCTTTCAATCTATCTTGTACACATGATAACGAGAAGATTCTTGAACTACCTGCTTATCCAGTCCCTATAAAACTCCTCATAAGTTACATTAACTACCCATCACAAGTATTATATGCACGTGATCCTGAAAATTGTCTTCCACGACTCTTACTTCATCCCAATTTCTCTTCAGCAATATTTCCTTTCCGGATTATTGATGATTCTGAGTTGCATCCGCAATTCGATGAATTTACCAATATTAGCTTCTTTGATTGCTCTTCACTAGGACGACGCTATCTGAACTACCAAAGCGGTCAGGACATGATTTCTTGCCCAATTTATATAGCAGGATTTTACGAAGATATGGTTGAATTGAACCTTGTATCCTGTACCAAATTGTCTCAACAAGTTTCACCCCTTATTCTTCCTGAAGAATCTCTAACTGGGTACGGGTTACGACAAAACTCAATCTCATTATCATGGTTGGAAACAAATCTTGACAAAGGATGCTTAGAATGTAAGCACAAATCAAAGAAGAAGATTATTGTATCCTCTGCAGGTGAGATACATTCACTTCTCTACTTCAGTTGGTTTGATTTTGGGGTTGGTTCAGATTTAAGAGAATTTTTTTAATTATGTAGCTGAGAATTTTTTAAGGATATTGAATGTTTCTTTTGTAGGTGCAATCATTGGCTCAATTGTGCTTGTTCTTCTACTTGGTTATATTTTTCAAGTATACCGCTATTTTAAGATGAAAAGCGAAGATCATACAAGAATTGAAAACTTTTTGAAGGATTATAGGGCTTTAAAGCCAACTAGGTTCTCTTATGCTGACATAAAGAGAATTACAAATAAATTTAAAGATAAGATAGGCGAAGGGGCTCATGGTGCTGTTTATAAAGGTAAATTATCGAACCAAATTCTGGTAGCCGTGAAGATTCTTAATAATGCAGAGGGAGATGGGAAGGAATTCATAAATGAAGTGGGAACCATGGGCAAAATTCACCATCTCAATGTCGTTCGTTTGCTTGGCTTCTGCGCAGATGGTTTTCGTCGTGCTTTAGTCTATGACTTTTTTCCAAATGGTTCGTTGCAGAAATTCATTTCTCCCCCGAACAACAAAGATGATTTCCTTGGATGGGATAAGTTGCAACAAATTGCTCTAGGTATAGCAAATGGCATTGAGTATCTCCACCAAGGTTGTGATCAAAGAATTCTACACTTTGACATCAATCCACATAATGTCTTGTTAGATGACGATTTCACTCCCAAAATTACAGATTTTGGTTTGGCCAAGATGTGTTCGAAAAATCAAAGTATTGTATCCATGACTGCAGCTAAGGGAACATTAGGCTACATGGCACCTGAAGTTTTTTCTAGAAATTTTGGAAATGTCTCTTATAAGTCTGATATATACAGTTACGGTATGTTATTGCTGGAGATGGTTGGAGGAAGAAAGAATACAAAAACAATCAGTGGTGAAGAAAATATACAAGTTGAGTATCCAGACTGGATCCACAATTTGCTTGAAGGAGAGATACAAATCCCTATTGATGAAGAAGGAGATTTTAGAATTCCAAAAAAATTGGCAACCGTGGGACTGTGGTGTATCCAATGGCACCCTTTGCATCGTCCGGCAATGAAAACTGTGATACAAATGCTTCAAGGAGAGGGGGACAAGTTAAAGGTACCATGCAATCCTTTTGGACCTGCAACTACAACTAATAGAATTGCTAATATTGCTGTAGAACGTATGAATTTGGAGCTGGAGGTGATTGAAGAATTAGAATAGATATATATTGGTTATACATTACATATTTATTGAATAATTGTTCATTGTCAATGAATTTGGTACTTTTTAACAAAGTGTTATATTTGTGAATAATATCATCTGTGAGCAAGAAGCTCCCAATTTATTACTTTAAAAGTCTAAAATTTTGTCTGAGCAATTTATTGAAGTGTAAAGTAACGAATATCATATATTGATTAACAACCCAAAATGCATATATTGTATGTCAATCACGAGCTTGTTAAAATAACAATCCATATTTTTTTTCACTTTATTACAATCTACAAGTCGCACCCAAACATCTATAATTTCTGGTTTTGTTGCCATTGTTACTTTCCTTACCAATATACTTACCATACTTAATGTTCAAATATTGTTTTGAGTTTGTGTCAATATACTTGGTCTTTAACAATGCCTCAAATAGAAGTACATCAAATTATTGTCACAAAGTATATTTGTCAATACCTCTCCCTTTCTTATATCTTTCGCAGAAACTTTACTCTAGACTTTATACTTTATTGCCCTCGTTCACACACACCTATCGAGTCCACACTTGACACTTCTTGGGTCATTCAGAACAATAATGGAGGACTATTCATAACAATAGTCCTATGTTTAAGCTTTGTCACTAGGTTTTTTTTTTAAAATTTGAGATTTTTGTCATTTATGTTTAAGGCTTGAGATTTGGTTGTTTTATGTTTGCTTTAAGATTTTAAACTTTAAGTAGCTTACGCACTTTATAGTATAAATTTAATATTATTTAAGTAGAATCCTTTGATTTTGGTTGCGATCTTCCATTTTGCAATCTTGCTATTTCCTTTCGATTCTACAAAATCAATTGAGTAGAATCCTTTGATTTCAGTTGTGATTTTAGGTTTTCCGATCTTGCTATTTCTTTTTTTTTTATCAGTTCACTATATATTTATACTCATATATTAATACATACACCTAATTTTTTTTTATGTTTATATATGTGTCTATATTTTTTACTCATCTATTAATACGGAACCTATTTTTTTGTAATATATATATATATATATATATATATATATGTGTGTGTGTGTGTGTGTGTGTGTGTGTGTCTATATTTTTACTCATATCTTAATAAGGAGACCTATTTTTTTTTAATTTATACATGTGCCTATATTTTAACTTATATATTAATACGTGGATCGATTTTTTTTTTAAAATTTATATACATGTCTATATATTTACTCATATTTAATACATAAATTATTTTTTGTACAATTTGTACATCATCTGTCTATATTTTTATTCATATATCAATATAGAGATCTATTTATTTATTAATTTCTACGCAATTGCGACTTACTTCCAAAAAAAGAGCTCAATACACTCACCCGTTCGTAAGCACGGTATCCTGCTAGAGGACTTGATTCATCTCTTGTAACATATATAGAAAGAGATGTTCTTAGAACAATTAGTAATGATGTAATTTTAGTTCATTTTCAACAAATGGAAAATAGATTAATTTCTTTGTAATTTTGATTGCTAGAACTATTTTTAATATAATTTCTTATTAAATTTAGTATTATTTAATTATTTGACAGAAAATTTTTGCCTCACTGATATTGTGAATCCAGATCCGCCCCGTCTTCGGGTAATATATTTTTTTTTAAGAGAGGTTCAGTTTTGATGCATGTGAAGATAGAATTATACAACATTTAAGATTATTGACAAACAATGGATTTGGCTGGTTTTGTCACAGGGACCATTTATTTTAATTACAACAAAAATATGAAAATGAAACATTGGCATGCAGCTAATATGAACATAGGTTGCTATTGTGCATTTATTATGGCGTCTTATAAAGCCAGCTAGCACTATACTCTTGGCAAGTGTACATATTGAAGTTAAGATCATCTTCATTTGCTAAATATAAATGGAAAATACAATTTGGTAAGAGATAGATACAAAAAAAGTATACAGTGGATTCTACCACTAAATAGGTTTCATTACTATTAATTATTTTCAATCATTGATTCGCTATAAAGGTTCATCTATATTTAAACAAATATCTCACGTTGAGTCATGCAAACCAAACAAAAGTAGATGGGAAAAACTGTTCAACGTTTAATGTGATGAAAGTGAAATTTAATGCTCTTACTAGTATTTTCAAATTTTGTTAACATTTTAAACTAAATTAGTAAAAGACTCGTGCTTTCGCACGGATCGCGTAAGATTGCAATAATTATGTAAAAAATAATTATATTGTTAATATTGTTAAATATTTAAAGATATTAAATGAAAATTGTCATCACAAATGTAAAGTTTCTATTAAATATTTTTCTCTTGTATAAACAAAAATCTGTGTAAACAAATTTCTATGTGTGTGTGTGTGTGTGTATATATATATATATATATATATATATATATATATATATATGAGAATTTGTCAAAAAAATGTATATATATGAGAAAGTCGATAAGAATTTTTTTTGAAAACTCATGACTATTTTCAATATATCAAAATTAATGTGATGTGTCTATTAAATAATTATTTATCATATATACAAAACACCTCCATTATAGATTTTATGTGTTTATATCTGCAAAAATAAATTTTTATATACATATATATAAGAAAGTCGATATGATAATTTTTTGAAAACTCATGACTATTTTCAAAATATCAACATTAAATATATTTTATTTTATATACAAAACACCATTAAATATTTGCACTGCACTCGTTGCAGATTTTATGTGTTTACATGTCCAAAATCAAACTTAATGTATACCGATATGAGAAAGTTGATATGCTTAATTTCTTTGTAATTTCGATTGCTAGAACTATTTTTAATATAATTTCTTATTAAATTTAGTATTATTTAATTATTTGACAGAAAATTTTTGCCTCACTGATATTGTGAATCCAGATCCGCCCCATCTTTAGGTAATATTTTTTTTTTTAAGAGAGGTTCAGTTTTGATGCATGTGAAGATAGAATTATACAACATTTAAGATTATTGACAGACAATGGATTTGGCAGGTTCTGTCACAGGGACCATTTATTTTAATTACAGCAAAAATATGAAAATGAAACATTGGCATGCAGCTAATAAGAACATAGGTTGCTATCGAGCATTTATTATGGCGTCTTATAATGCCAGCTAGCACTACTCTTGGCAAGTGTATTGGAGTTAAGATCTTCTTCATTTGCTAAAAATAAATGGATAATACAATTTGGTAAGAGATAGATACAAAAAAGTATATAGTGGATCCTACCACTAAATGGGTTTCATTACTATTAATTATTTTCAATCATTGATTCGCTATAAAGGTTCATCTATATTTAAACAAATATCTCACGTTGAGTCATGCAAACCAAACGAAACAATTGTTCAAGATTTAATGTGATGAAAGTGAAATTTAATGCCCTTACTAGTATTTTCAAATTTTGTTAACATTTTAAACTAAATTAGTAAAAGACTCGTGCTTTCGCACGGATCGCGTAAGATTGCGGTAATTATATAAAAAATAATTATATTGTTAAATATTTAAAGATATTAAATGAAAATTATCATCACAAATATAAAGTTTCTATTAAATATTTTTCTCTTGTATATACAACAAATTTCTATGTGTATATATATATATGTGAATTTGTCAAAAAAATGTATATATATGAGAAAGTCGATAAGAATTTTTTTTGAAAACTCATCACTATTTTTAAAATATCAAAATTAATGTAATGTTTCTATTAAATAATTATTTATCATATATACAAAACACCGTTTAATGTTTACACCGCATCCATTATAGATTTTATGTGTTTATATCTGCAAAAACAAATTTTTATATACATATATAAGAAAGTCGATATGATAATTTTTTGAAAACTCGTGACTATTTTCAAAATATCAACATTAAATATATGATACATTAAACTCGTTGCAGATTTTATGTGCTTACATGTCCAAAATCAAATTTTATGTATACCGATATGAGAAAGTTGATATGCTTAAATTTGAAAACTAATGATTGTTTTAAAAATATCAACATTAATGTAGTGTTTCCATTAATTTTTTTATATGCGAATTAGTGAGATTAAGAGATTAAAAGATATGAGAATAAACTATATTCCTATTAAAAGATTTGTTTTAGAATTCAGGGTTCATAGCTTGTCAAGAGATTATCGTAACTATGATCATAACTTAATCAAATATACTAATATTAAAATTAATAATACAAAGGCTAGCCTAACAAAGAGAAAATACTTCTGATTTTCATAGTGTTTCACCATCGAATGGCCCACCATGAAATAACTTTGGTTCCTCCATTATTGTTTTGAATAGTCCTCCATTATTGTTATGAATCACCCAAGAAGAGTGGACTCAGTAGCCTACGATCATAACTTAATTTAATGCACCTATTTGAAATTTTTTAAGTTTCAAATAGGTCCTTAAAAGGGTAATGGTGTAATAAATTAACAACTTAAATGATCTATTTGAAAGTTAAGAACTTAAAGGACTAATCCGGTATTTTTGTCAAACTTAAAGGATCAAAAGAGGTGCCTAAAATTAATAATAGACATGCTAGCCTAAAAAAAGAAAATACTTCTGATTTTCATAGTGTTTCAACATCGAATGGCCCACCATGAAATAACTTTGGTTTCTCCATTATTGTTTTGAATAGTCCTCCATTATTGTTATGAATCACCCAAGAAGAGTGGACTCAATAGGCGTGTGTGATCGAGTGAAGTTTCTATGAAAGATATAAGAAAGGGAGAGGTATTGACAAATATTTTTTATGACGACAATTCCACGAACAATTATATTAGTCTTCTAATAAACCAATTGCATAGTAAAATGGTGGAAACGGGAAAGAAGCACAGTAGGAAGTTTCGATTTTTTGATCAGACAGGAAGTTTCATTTTGACATAATGGAGTGGGCAGCCAGAGATATTAAATATGAGAAATAAGTGATTACATGTTTAATTACCTAGTTTATGATTTTTTAATCTAGTTTAATATTTAATTTAAAAAGTTAACATTAGTGGGGTTGGTTTTAGACCTTGAAAAGTGTTTCTCTCATAGGTTCAGTTCTCTGGTGCCAATTCCAGTGGGCTAGATTGAATTGCTAAAAAAAAAAAATTAGAATGTTAACAAAATTTGAAAATACTAATAAAAGAACTAAATTTCCCTTTCATTACATTAAATCTTGAACAATTTCTCACGTCTACTTTTGTTTGGTTTGCATTACTCCACATCAAATAATTGCTTAAATAAAGATGAACTTTTATGGTGAATCAATGTTTGAATAGTCTTCGTCGTAGTTTGGTAAATATAACAGATAACTGATAATTTTTGTCTTATAGTTTATTGTTGATGATTGATAGCTTATATATGATATCTTATGTTTGATGACCGATAATTGATAAGCTAATTAAATGTTTGATAAAATTAGCGTCTAAACTAGCTAATAAATGTAAAATGACATAAAAATACATTCTCAGTTCAAATAAAATTATTAACTTTTTTTAGGGGTATTACTCATTTTTATTCTTAATATTTATTTTATTAATTACTACTTTTTACTAAAGTTCATTTTATATTTATTCCATTTCTATTTTTATACTTTACAAAAAAATTAAAGTATAAAACTTGATTTTAAACGCAAAAATGTTACACAAAAAAAAAATATCATCTATATGCAAGAAGAATGTCGTCCTCGACAATTTAAAAATGGTAAACATGGGTATACCGGAAATTGAGCAGAAGCATTTATTTTTTTATTATTTTTAACAAATCAAAATGAGATATATATTAAATCAAAACTAGGGAACTCCCTCGCACAAGGTGTGCTAAGAAAGGCCAATAAAAGTTAATACAATGACGGCGATGCCACAACACAAGAGAAAACTCGCCGAAAGAATAACAAAACAATTACATAATTAACAAATCCCATACACGACAAAGGATGGCGCCACCATTCATGATAGTTAAAAGTAAAATTTATCATATTTGCCTTCAGCCACATGAACGACAACAACTTGACTTTATCAAGCAATTGATGTAAGTCCGCCACTTTGCTATTAAAAGTCATATTATTCCTTCCCTTCCAAATCGTCCAAACACAAGCGAACCAAACTGTCTTTAAGAACACATGAGTATGACGAGGGAAACCCCCAAACTGCACATAATGATCTTGAACTCGATATATATCAGCTGAAGAAAAACTAAGTCAATTCCGTAAACGAGACCAAAGTTGGCCGAAATGACGACAACAAATGAAGAGATGAGCCGTTGATTCCTGTTCGTCACATCCTCCGGAACAAATAGTTGCTTCTTCTTGTATCCCCGCCGCAAAAGATTATCTTTGTTGGAAGCTTGTTGCTGAAAAGACGCCACGAAATAAATAAAAAAAACCTTCAAAGGCACATGTTTATGCCAAATAGAGTCGAAGGAAAGCCTATTTGCATTATGTTCTATTGCCGCAAACATCTGGTAAACACCACTGACTGAGTAACCTTTAATTGGGTTAGGTAACTACCTCCACCGATCAGTGATATTCTCCTACAAAACAATGTTATGAAGCAAAATACAGCACTTCCACTTGTTTATGCCAAATTGAGCAGAAGCGTTGAAAAAATAATAACTTAAAATAAGCTATAACTTAGATACTTGGCCTTACCAAACACACCATTTTGGAGAAGGGAATGTATTTGTTCTTTGACAATGTCTCAAATAAGATTACCTCTTGAGGAAGTAATCTTTGAAAAACAAAGAAGAGACCAACTCCTAACCATTCATTAGTATTTGTTTTATTTTATTGGCAAAATTATGATAGTCACCATGTAAGTTAATCTTTTTCAATTTTTATTGGTCCTTTAAGTTTTATTTTTCTCGAGTCGGTATTTTATGTTACATTGTATTTCAATCGATATAGCCTTTAAGTAATGCTTCGGTTTCATTGTCATCCTTTACGTTACATTTGGTGACAATGTAAACCACCTTACAAACTGATAAGCTATAACTTAGCTATTTGGCCTTAACAAACAGACCATTGTGGAGAAGGGAAAGTATTTGTTCTTTGACAATGTCTCAAATAAGATTACCTCTTGAAGAGGAAATCTTTGAAAAACAAAGAAGAGACCGACTCCTAACCATTCATTAGTGTTTGTTTTATTTTATTGGCAAAATTATGATAGTGACCTTGTAAGTTAATCTTTTTCATTTTTTATTGGTCATTTAAGTTTTATTTTTCTCGAGTCGGTATTTTATGGTAGATTGTATTTCAATCGATATAGCCTTTAAGTAATGCTTCGGTTTCATTGTCATCCTTTACGTTACATTTGGTGACAATGTAAACCACGTTATAAACTGATAACATATAACTTAGCTACTTTGCCTTACCAAACAGACCATTTTGGAGAAGGGAATGTATTTGTTCTTTGACAATGTCTCAAATAAGATTACCTCTTGAGGAGGAAATCTTTGAAAAACAAAGAAACTGACTCCTAACCATTAATTAGTGTTTGTTTTATTTTATTGGCAAAATTATGATAGTGACCCTGTAAATTAATCTTTTTCATTTTTTATTGGTCCTTTATGTTTTATTTTTCTCGATTCAGTATTTTATGTTACATTGTATTTCAATCGATATAGCCTTTAAGTAATGCTTTGGTTCGATTGTCATCCTTCACGTTACATTTGGTGACAATGTAAACCACGTTACAAACTGATAAGCTATAACTTAGCTATTTGGCCTTATCAAACAGACCATTATGGTGAAGGGAATGTATTTGTTCTTTGACAATGTCTCAAATAAGATTACCTCTTGAGGAGGAAATCTTTGAAAAACAAAGAAGAGACCGACTCCTAACCATTCATTAGTGTTTGTTTTATTTTATTGGCAAAATTATGATAGTGACCCTGTAAGTTAATCTTTTTCAATTTTTATTGGTCCTTTAATTTTTATTTTTCTCGAGTCGGTATTTTATGGTAGATTGTATTTCAATCGATATAGCCTTTAAGTAATGCTTCGGTTTCATTGTCATCCTTTACGTTACATTTGGTGACAATGTAAACCACGTTATAAACTGATAAGATATAACTTAGCTACTTTGCCTTACCAAACAGACCATTTTGGAGAAGGGAGTGTATTTGTTCTTTGACAATGTCTCAAATAAAATTACCTCTTGAGGAGGAAATCTTTGAAGAACAAAGAGACCGACTCCTAACCATTAATTAGTGTTTATTTTATTTTATTGGCAAAATTATGATAGTGACCCTGTAAGTTAATCTTTTTCATTTTTTATTGGTCCTTTATGTTTTATTTTTCTCGAGTCAGTATTTTATGTTACATTGTATTTCAATGGATATAGCCTTTAAGTAATGCTTCGGTTTCATTGTCATCCTTCACGTTACATTTGGTGACAATGTAAACCACGTTACAAACTGATAAGCTATAACTTAGCTATTTGGCCTTATCAAACAGACCATTACAGTGAAGGGAATGTATTTGTTCTTTGACAATGTCTCAAATAAGATTACCTCTTGTAAATCTTTGAAAAACAAAGAAGAGACCGACTCCTAACCATTCATTAGTGTTTGTTTTATTTTATTGGCAAAATTATGATAGTGACCCTGTAAGTTAATCTTTTTCATTTTTTATTGGTCCTTTATGTTTTATTTTTCTCGAGTCAGTATTTTATGTTACATTGTATTTCAATCGATATAGCCTTTAAGTAATGCTTTGGTTTCATTGTCATCCATCACGTTACATTTGGTGACAATGTAAATCACGTTACAAATTGATAAGCTATAACTTAGCTATTTGGCCTTATCAAACAGACCATTATGGTGAAGGGAATGTATTTGTTCTTCGACAATGTCTCAAATAAGATTACCTCTTGAGGAGGAAATCTTTGAAAAACAAAGAAGAGACCGACTCCTAACCATTGATTAGTGTTTGTTTTATTTTATTGGCAAAATTATGATAGTGACCCTGTAAGTTAATCTGTTTCATTTTTTATTGGTCCTTTAAGTTTTATTTTTCTCGAGTCGGTATTTTATGTTACATTGTATTTCAATCGATATAGCCTTTAAGTAATGCTTCGGTTTCATTGTCATCCTTTACGTTACATTTGGTGACAATGTAAACCACGTTACAAACTGATAAGCTATAACTTAGCTATTTGGCCTTATTTGTGGAGAAGGGAATGTATTTGTTCTTTGACAATGTGTTAAATAAGATTACCTCTTGAGGAGGAAATCTTTGAAAAACAAAGAAGAGACCGACTCCTAACCATTCATTAGTGTTATTTTTATTTATTGGCAAAATTATGATAGTGACCCTGTAAGTTAATCATTTTCATTTTTTATTGGTCCTTTAAGTTTTATTTTACTCGAGTCGGTATTTTATGTTAGATTGTATTTCAATCGATATAGCCTTTAAGTAATGCTTCGGTTTCATTGTCATCTTTTACGTTACATTTGGTGACATTGTAAACCATGAATTTTATTCCACAATTAGATATGAACAATATTCAATTGTTCATTTATTATGCATCAGACTAAAGATGAATGACCGATTGTTTTTTGTTCATAAATTCTAACCATGTATCTTGAATGAAGACATTGCTATCGAAAGTGAGTATGTTATTTTGGAACGACACGTGATCAAATTTTCTTATAGCAACATTACCTTTACATTCAGACAAAAATGATGTTGTTGATGTGCCTTGATCAGTAGAATGCTACTCCAAATCACGATTTTGCTCAAAATGGTGTGTTTTTGGAGGTGTAGGGAGTGTTTGGTGATAAAGGTGGTGACCATCTGCCAGGTTCTGGGTAAACCCATTATATATGGTAGTTTCAGGAGACGGGGAGAATATTATTACCGAGCCTTCGCAACTTGAACATCATATTCCTCGTTATTTTACTGACATTTTTTGCACTCATAATAATTGTATTGAGAATGATATTATCCAATTGACTATCTACTCCTTGGTTACTCTGGAGGATACTAATATGCTTTATGTTATTCCCTCGGTGGAGGAGGTCAAAAGTGTTGTTTTCTCTTTGAATGTAGATGGTGCTCCTGGCCTTGACGATTTTGGTGGCAATTTTTATCAGACTTTTTGGAATATTATTTATTTTGATGTTATCTTGGCTGCGCAGGAATTTTTTATTTATGGGAACTTCAGCATAATATTAACTCCAATGTTCGGGGCTGATTCTTTGCAGGATTACCGTCCTATGCGAAAGCCAACATTCGAGTTAAAATCATTACCAAGGTGCTGGCAGACAGGCTGGCCTCCATTGCTCCTAAAATTATCTTAACTGAGCAGCGATGTTTTCTTCGAGGTAGACAAATTAATGATTGTATTCTTGTTGCTTATGAGGCTATTAATGTTCCTCATAAAATTTGCTTTGTTGGGAATTTAGCTTTGAAAATTGATATTAGAAAGGCTTTCGACACTTTGGATTGGAATTTTTTGCTTGCAGTGCTTGCTCAGTTCGGTTTTAGTGATATCTTTTGTAACTGGATCAAGGAAATTTTGCATTCTGCTAGGTTGTCCATTTTGGTAAGTTTGTTGGTTATTTTAATTGTGTTCGTGGAGTTCGGCAGGGTGATCCCTTATCCCCTTTGCTCTTTTGTATTGCTAAAGAGGTTTTGAGTAGAGCTATATCTTTAGCCTCGATTAATGGTTCGCTGGTTCCCACTCTTTATTGTCGTGGTGTTCATGTTCCCACTCATGTGCTTTATGCTGAAATATTATGATTTTTTGTAGAGCTTCTTTATCTAACATTCGTTGTTTGAGGCATCTTTTTGTTCACTATGGAGAGGCGTCCAGGAAAATTATTAATGCAGCCAAGAGCAAATTTTTCCCTGGTATTATGTCTACATCTTGCCTGAACCATATTGAGGATAGGCTTGGTTTTGGTGTGGGTGTTATCCCCTTCAATTACTTAGGATGCCCTATTTTTGTTGGTAAACCGCGAATTATTCACTTTTAGGAAATTCTTGACATAGTCAAATTGAAGCTTGCTGCTTGGAAAGGCATGCTTTTATCTATCATGGGAAGAACTCAATTGGGAAAATATGTTATCCATGGCATGCTTGTTTACTCTTTTCGTATCTATCAATGGCCTTCTAACCTTCTTAATCAGTTGGATCGTTGGATTCACAATTTTATTTGGAGTGGTGATATTATGTCAAGAAAAGTGTGTACTGTCACTTGGGCTAAGATATGTGCCTCTTTTGATAGAGGTGGATTAGACATCCGCTCGGTAAGAAATATTAATTCTTATTTGCTTTTGAAGCTCTGCTTGTCTTTTTTGTCTAGTGATGCGCAATGGGCCTCTCTTTGCCGGCATCACTCTCTTAAGAATAAGCGCCATATTAGCCACCATTTTCAATCTTCGATTTGGCAAGGTTTAAAAATATATTGTGCCGAGAGTTGGGTATCCCTCCACCAAAAGATGAAGATGTTCGGGAATTATGTGGATTCTCTGAAATCTTGGAAGCACAAGTACTTGGTGCTCCGTCCTTTGAATTGGCGCGCCCATGAGTACATTTTCCGTGTCCAAACAGGTCATCTGGGGTAGCGTTCAGACTCCGAGAGCCCGGATTCAGAAGCCACCCAAAAGTCAGACTTTGTCGTGGCGTGGCAGGAAGAATATTTGGGTTATGTTGGTACTTCCTCCAGCACGTCGGTGACTCCTGAAGTGGTGGTGCATGAGCCTTTCTTCTCCCATTTTTGGAATCAAGAGCATCAAGCCTCTCTCACAAGTGTGTACTCCTACAACAAAGACACTGGTCTTGCCCCGACGGAGAAGTAGTTGAAATTTGATTTGGAGGAGTTCGTCGCCTCCTTTGAATTGGAATAGGTCCAACATCCTGACTATCCCGAGAATCCAACAAAAAAGGTTTCCAAGCCCAGATACGTAGAGACTAGGCTGGTTATCAGAGGGAGGGATGCCACCCATCGGTGGAAAAAATTTTGTTAGAGGGGTGGGGGTATGTATTGTCATTTTTTTGTTTCTCTTGCTGTCATTTTTCTTTGATTACTTGCTTATTGTTTTGCTTTTTTCCCTTTATGCAGATTCCATGAGGTGCCTAGATCCATTGAGGCCCATGAGGAAGGATGTGAACACTCCTTCCCCTGCTGTGGGGGCGCCCCCATCAGAGGAACAACCCAAAGTTGTGGAGGGCATCATCCCTCCTGAAATTGCCAAAGCTCTTGCTGCGAAGGAGGTAGAACCTTCATCTCGGGAAGAATCCCGCCGTCGTAAGAGGGATTCTGAGCCTTTAAGGGATTCTCGAAAGGAGTTCCATAAGGATTCTAAAAATCGCTCCAAATCTTCTTCCGACGCTTCTGGTCAGAGGGATAGGAGACCGAAGAGGGATGCCCCTCACAGTGATGAAGGAAAAAGGGATAACAATAGGGAACCCTCCAAGAAATCTAGGGCTGAAAATAGGGAACCCTCTGCTACTGTCCTTCCATTTGCTCCCACGGTGCCTGCTGGTGGGGTAGGCCAAAGGCCTTTGTTCCAACTTCCGGGTATCTTAACCGGTTTCCCCCCTCAGTCCAGAGATGAATTTATGCGTGCCCTGACGCCAGAGGACCATGGACTTCTTCAATCGTATGGTTGTTCCCACCCGGCAGAAAATGGTGGCAGACAGTGCCATGAGCGCCTATAAGTTGGCGGGTTTATGCACTTTGATGGTTGGTTATGATGTCGCTCCATGCTTGGATCCTAAGTCTCGGGTGAAGTTTGAGAATGGGCTCCGGGCTCTGGATGAAGCCAGGAGGAAGTTTGATGAACTAAAGGGGAGCCCATGAAGAGGCTCTGAAGAAGGTGAAGCAGGATGCCATTGAGGATTTGCGGCGGGCTGGTGATAAGTGCTTAAAAGTTGTTATATTTTGCTAACTTTTAGGGCACTTATGCTTACTTGTTGTACAAGTTACCTTAGGATTAGGGCATAAATGTGCTAGAAATGCAATGAATGTGATCCTAAGCCTTACCCCATGTGTTTATGCAGGAAATACATGCTTGAACCTGATTGATGCAAAAGATTGAAGGTTTTCTTGATGCCATCGCTACAAGCGCAGGACTCATCGCTAGTAGCGAGGATAGGCAGAGATTTTCAGTGATCCATCGCTTGAAGCGCAGCATCCATCGCTACTAGCGAGCCTAGGCAGGGATTTTCCAGGGTTCATCGCTTGTAGCGATGAACTGGACGCTTGAAGCGAGCCTAGGCAGGCAATTTCAAAGGCTGGTCGCTAGTAGCGACAGACCTGGTCGCTACAGCGACCAAAGGGGCGGTTTAATGCTGATGGTGACGTGGAGCTCTATGATTGGCCAACTGAAGTCCTCGCTACAAGCGACAGGCTGGTCGCTTGTAGCGAGCGTACATTTTCTCAGCATATTTAAGGATTTTTAAGCTCATTTCTTAGATATAGTTTTTTTTTTTCAGATATAATTTTTTCCAGAGCTTAGAAAACTTGTTATCTTTGAGAGAGAATAGGCATAGAGGGAGAAGAACTTCAAATAGCAATTAGATTTGGATTGAAGAAGATCTTAAGAAGCTTTGAGACATCAAGCTCTCACATATCTTCATCTTCCTTTCTTATTTTGCAAGTGTTGTCATGAAAATGATCAACCAATCTCCTTTGTTGGGATTGATAGGTAATCAATCACTCATGTTGTAAACTTTTGATTATTCAATATATGATTCTAGCTATTTTTATATACCATTGAATTTCTTCTTGCTTTTCAATCTTATGTTTGATTTAAATGTTGTTGAAAAAGACTTTTGAATCTAGGTTTAGAATGATTTTCTATCAAGATAAGAAATTCTAGAAATGGGATTTGGTTTTGATAATTACATTATAGTATTGGATCTTAATGCTTTTGGATCGTTTAATAGATTGAGAAATCATCGATTAAACGATACAATCGATCTCAAGACGTCATTTGGGAAATCAATGATGTTGTGAGCAATACGTAATAATGTCATATATAAGAAAACGCTAGAACTCGTATTTGTAATCAATCGGATATAAACGATGTTTGATTGATGAAAGTTAATCCTAACACCTTCTATGTCCTATTACTCTACTATTTACTTATTATGTTTTTAAAATTATGAGTAGTGTAGTAAAACAAATGATTAAACCCTAACTTAAGACGATAATCGAAGTTGAACGGTTTATGATATCACATTAATCCCTGTGGAACGATATAAAAACTAATACTTACTTTTGTTCATTCAACAAAATGGCGCCGCTGCCGGGGATTAAAGTTTTTGATGTTATAATCATTGCAACTTTAATTATGGTTTTAAGCAATTTTGCACAAAATTCTTTTATGTATATAACTAATACTTCTTATCCATCTTGTTTGCTAATCCTTTGTGGTCAGATTGTTGATATCGTTTATGCGAGGTCAAGTTTCAGAGGACCAACTTCTTTTTGATTCCGAGATAGAAAGAACAGCTCGAAGAGCCAATAGCAAGAATCGGAGAAAGAAGCAACAAGCAAGGAGGAGGCAACAAGAGGAGAGTTCTGTTTCTAGTCATTCATCAAGTCTTAATCCAAGCCAAGAATTACAAATGGCTGCAGCTGGAGATGGTTCAGGAGGTTCTGGGGTGCCATGTACTAATAGTCCACGCCGTTTTGCACAATTGGGGAAAGCAACGCGGACTACCAAGCAAACGGAGATGAAGACGGGGATATTACAAATTCTATATGCTAATCCATTCTCAGGATTGGACCATGAAGACCCGTTCCAACATCTCACAAAATTCTATGAGATCGCGGGAACCCTAGGTGAGACGGAAAGTAATGAGGAGGCTATGTGGATGAGGATGTTTCCACATTCATTGATAGGCAAAGCTAAGGAGTGGTACTTGGACCAACCTCCGACGGTGATGACGAACTGGAATACACTTGAGGAGAAATTCCTTGAGAGGTTCTTCCCTCAGAATCGGTTCATGGAGGCGAAGACAACCATTGCGGTGTTTTCACAAGGTACAAGTGAAACACTATGTGAAGCCTGGGAACGTTTCAAGTCAATGCTCAGACGATGTCCGAACCATGGATTTGATGAATTAACACAAATTCATCTCTTCCGGAACGGAATGCAACAACAATCCAAGCTTTTGCTTGACGCTGCAGCTGGTGGTTCTTTAATGGCCAAGAGCGCGGAGGATGCTGTTGCTATTATAGAAAGAATGGCGTTGAACGATCACCAAGCTCATCACAACCGTAGCCAAAGCCAAAGGAAGACGGGAATCTTAGAGTTGGGAACTGATGATGCGATCCTTGCACAAAACAAGTTGCTCACGCAACAAGTGGAAGAGTTGACAAGAAAATGGCCAACCTTCCTCACAAATGAAGGACATCCAGAACGAACAAAGAAGACAACATCAAGTCGCATCTTGCGAGCTTTGTTCGGGAGACCACCCAACCGGATTCTGTCCACCCCCCACAGAAGAGGTAAGCTATGTTGGTAATCAACCAAGGCCTCAACAGTTTCCTAACCAATTCCAAAACCATCCAAACAATTTCCCAAGAGGGAATAACCCAAATTATGGCCAAGGTTGGAGAGGAGAAGCTGGCCAATACAACCGACAACCTTACCAGAACTATAACCAATATCAACCTCCACAACAAAACCGCAACCAAACCACCGATGAAACCCTCAATTTATTCATGCAGCAGTCAATGGCCAACCAGAAAAACACTGATGCGTCCATTAAAAACCTGGAGACGCAAGTGGGTCAATTGGCACAACAACTTTCTCAAGCTACTCAAC